>JAVSBV010000147.1:101662-115577 GCA_033117975.1 Parotocinclus spilosoma | reverse complement strand
TATGCCTCGTGTGTGTGTGTGTGTGTGTGTGTATGAATGCCTCGTGTGTGTGTGTGTGTGTGTGTGTGTGTGTATGAATGCCTCGTGTGTGTGTGTGTGTGTGTGTGTGTGTTGTGTGCGTGTATGTCGGTGGGTACTGGGTTGTGGGTGTGTGTGTGTGTCTGCCGCGTGTGCATTTCGTTGTGTGTGTTTTGTGGGTGTGTGTGTGTGTGTGTGTGTGCGCGCTCTGTGATGACATCACCAAATAAAGTTATAATTCAAATCTAAACCAAGTCTGTGTTTTTTCTATGGGAGATTTTTTAAATCATTAAAGTTAAATCTACAGCACCGGGTTTAAACCTGGTCTCTACGGTAACGGAGTCAGGATTTATTAATCACAGAAATGTGTAGAAAATAACTCTATTCCATTCTATTGAATTTCAATAAACCATATCAATTCTATTCTATTGAATTAAATAAACTAAATTACTTCTATTCCATCCTATTCCAGATTAATTTTATTCTGTGGAATTAAGGTATGATTAATTCTATCATATTAAAGCAAAATAAACTAGATGAATTTAACTAAAATAGAATACATCTAGCTAATTTCATGCAATAGAATAGAATTAATATAGCAAATTTTATAGAATTCATCTAGTTCATATAATCTTATTCTATTGCATAAAATTAGCTAGATGTATTATATTCTATTTTAGTTAAACAGATGGACTAGTTAAATTCTATGCAATTTATATACATTTCTATTTTATATATTTCTATTTTTCTATTCTATTTTAGTTAAATATATAGACTGGAAGAATTCTATGGAAGGACATTAGCTAGATTAATTCTATTATATTTTAGTTAAATATATAGACTGGATGAATTCTATGGAGGGACATTAGCTAGATAAATTCTATTTTTTTTAAATAGATGGACTGGATGAATTCTATGGAAGGACATTAGCTAGATAAATTCTATTTTATTTTAGTTAAATATATAGACTGGATGAATTCTATAGAAGGGCATTAGCTAGATAAATTTTATTGTATTCTATTCTAGTTAAATATATAGACTGGATGAATTCTATGGAAAGACATTAGCTAGATTAATTATATTCTATTTTATTTAAATATATAGACTGAATGAATTATATGGAATGAAATTAGCTAGATTAATTCTACTCTATTCTATTTTGTTTAAATAGATGGACTGGATGAATTCTATGGAAGGACATTAGCTAGATAAATTCTATTTTATTCTATTTTAGTTAAATATATAGACTAGATTAATTTTATTTTAAGTAAATATATACACTGGATGAATTCTATGGAAGATTGTAGCTAGATGAATTCTATTCTATTTACTTAAATATATAGAATGGATTAATTTTAAGGAATGACATTAGCTAGATAAATTATATTATATTGTAGTAAAATATATTGACTGGATGTCATGTCATGTCAATTCTATTTTAATTAAATATATAGACTGGATGAATTCCATGGAAGGATATTAGCTAGATAAATTCTATTTTAGTTAAAAAATATTGGCTGCATGAATTCTATGGAAGGACATTAGCTAGATTAATTCTATTCTATTTTAATTAAATATATAGACTGGATGAATTCTATTTTAAGTAAATATATACACTGAATGAATTCTATGGAAGGACATTAGCTAGATTAATTCTATTGTATTTTAGTTAAATATATAGACTGGATGAATTCTATGGAAGGACCTTAGCTATATTAATTCTATTCTATTTTAGTTAAATATATAGACTGGATGAATTCTATGGAAGGACCTTAGCTAGATTAATTGTAATCTATTTTAGTTAAATATATAGACTGGATTAATTCTATTCTAATAGATAAATTCTATTCTATTTAAGTAAAACATATAGACTGGATGAATTCTATGAAAGGACAAACTAGATTAATTCTATTGTACTAAATCTGATCACAGTTAAATGAATGAGGATGGAGGTGAACGGAGGCGCATGTGCCTGGTTTTTTTCAGGTGATTATTATGGGATGTAGGGATCGGGGTCCTGATTAGGAAGAAGACTGAAGCAGGAGGTCTGATGATGTAATTACCCATCTTCAGCCTGGATGATTTGTCATCTCAGACTCTCCATGCTCACGAGGCTCGACCCATCAGAGCACGAATATTGAAATGAGGTTTGGGCAGGCAGGGGGTTAGGGGGGCGGTGGGGGGTGGGGGGGGCAGCGAGGGCTCCTCCACCACATAATTAAAAGAGGCGTTTTGGGTTCGAGTGCTTATTTTGATTTGAAATCAGCTCTTTAGTGTTGAACGCTGGAACTAAATTGTTGCTGATGTTCTCCAGAGGCGACCGAGCGCCTCCTCGTTTACTCCAAACGGGGGTTCTTTCGGAGAAAAAAAAAACAAAAACAAAAAACCCCAGCACGTGACCCCCGTCCAGCGTCCTTTAATTACAGCTACAGGTACTGTACTGGTTTTACTGGTGCATGAATAAAGAAAAAAGAAACAGAATGAACGAAGGAGGAAAGTAGTGGACAAAATTCAAAAAGAAAAAAAAAGGTAAAAAGAAGTGAGAAAGGGAGAATAAAATAAAAATTGAAAAGTAAATAAATAATACAAAAAAGAGAAACGAAATTAAAAAAAAGAAATTAAGAGGAAGAATAAAAAATAAACTTAAAAAGAAGTGATAGAAATAAAAAAGAACAGACGAGAAAGTTTAGCAAGAGAAACTACAGATGTAAATAAAGGTAAAAAAAAAACAAAAGTGAAATGTAAAAATAACGAGTAAGAAAAAAAAATATGGAAAAAGTAATAAAAAAACAGAGCAAAAATTTAAAAAATATATTAAGTCTAATGAAATTAGAGGGTGAAATTAAAATCTTAAACAAAATGAATGAAATAGAAATAAAAATAGAAAATAAAAAAGGAGGATAAAAAAAGTACAAGATGAAAGATAAAATGGAAAAAAAATGTTAAAAGAAAGACTAAATGAAACATGAAAGATAAATCAAAGAAGAGAAATTGAAGGGGAAAAAGTGAAGACGAAAAAAGAGGAAAGGAAAAAGAAATTTAAAAAAGGAAAAAAGTAGTGATGGTAAAAGAAGAATAAGAGATCCTTCATAGAAAGAATATATGTAAAGAAAAAAAAAGAAAAAAAATAGAAATTATTTTAAAGCAAACCTATAATGAAAATAATGAAAAAGAAAAAAAAAACAGCAGGACAAAAGGAATAAAAAAGGAAAAGAAAAAGAAGGAATAGAAAAAACTAAGCAAGAAGGAGTAGGAAAAAAATGACAAAAATATTTTAAAAAAAAAGTAAAAGTAGCAAAAGAGAAAGAAGAACAGACAGACATCTGTAAATAAAAGTGTCCAGGAAAAGGAGAAAATGAAAAAAGACCAAGACAAGAAAAATAAATGTGAGAATAACTAAGAAACAAGAAATAAATCAAAATGAATAAAAAAATAAATGAGAAAAGAGAACAGGACGATGAAAGAAAAGGAAAATAATAATAAGTCAAATAAAATAAAAAAAGAATGAGAATAGAAAAGCAGAAAAGAAACTTGTAGGATGTAAGAAAAAATGTTTAAAAAAAAATACAAATAAAAAAGCATAAATGTAGGATAAACAGTAAAGAAAAATAAATCCAAACAAAGTGTAAAAAGTAGAATAAAAGAAAAGGAAAAGAAAACAGACAAGAGAAACTGGTGAAAGAAATAAAATAACTGATTAAATCAAAAGAAAAAAGTCAAATGTAAAACAAAAAAAACAAGCAAAAGTACGTGGAAATATCAAAAGATAAAAAATTAATGATGAATGGAAAAAAGAGAAACAAAAAAAGGTAAAACCGGAGAATAAAAGAAGCCGTTTGTTTGTTTGTTTGTTTGTTTGTTTTGGTTTGTTCCCAGAGCGCAGCGTTGATAAACAAAACCTTCGTTTTCGTCTGAACTGAACTCCTGTACGTTTAGACTTTTTTTGAGAAGGATTAGCAGGAGCAGGACGTTTTGTTTTCTGGGTTTTTTTTGGAGTGTTGATGCTAAGCAGTCGTTTAGTCGTGACCTCGATCCGTCTGCCCAGTGTTCACGTCCCGCAGAAGCTCCACAGACGGACAGGTCCACCCAGAGAGCCGTCACGTCCCTGCAAACGGTCACGCTCTCACGTCCCTGACCTCCGGCACCGAGCCGTGTGAAGTGAGAGCTCCCAAAACCGGGATCCATCCAAAAAAACACTCAAATAAAAAACAAGAACCAGAAAGCAGAGCTGCAGAACCCAGCAGAACCCATCAGAGAGGTCCAGAGCCCAGCAAAGAGGTCCAAAGCCCAGCAGAGAGACCCAGAGCCCGTCAGAGAGGCCCAGAGCCCGTCAGAGAGGCTCAGAACCCATCAGAGAACCCCAGAACCCGTCAGAGAGGCCCAGAGCCAGTCAGAGAACCCCAGAACCCGTCAGAGAGGCCCAGAGCCCGTCAGAGAGGCCCAGAGCCCGTCAGAGAACCCCAGAACCCGTCAGAGAGGCCCAGAGCCAGTCAGAGAACCCCAGAACCTGTCAGAGAGGCCCAGAGCCAGTCAGAGAGGCCCAGAGCTCATCAGAGAGACCCAGAACCCATCGGAAAGGCACAGGGCCTATCAGAGAGACCCAGAACCTATTAGAGAGGCCCAGAACCCACCAAAGAGGCCCAGAGCCCATCAGAGAGGTCCAAAGCCCAGCAGAGAGACCCAGAACCCATCAAAAAGGCCCAGAGCCCATCAGAGAGACCCAGAACCTGTCAGAGAGGCCCAGAGCCAGTCAGAGAGACCCAGAACTCATTAGAGAGGCCCAGAGCCCATCAGAGAGAAAGAATAAAGAAAATGATTGGATGGTTCTGAGAATAAAATATAAATATAAAATATAAACACTGTTTTATTGCTGTAGTTTTTTTTGTTTCCTGAGACATTAATTCTGATAAAAAAAAAACAAAAAAACAATGGACTGATTAGATACAATAAAATAATTTAAAAAAAGATGGAAACCTGAGCTTCCTGCTCGGAGCATGACGACTTCAGAGATGAGATTTCTTACTAAAGATCGTTAGGAAGCTCCTTTTTTTTTTTTTTTTTGTACGAACTCACGGCGTAACTGGAGAAGGAACCGGAGGGGGGAGGGGTGGGTGTGGGTGGGGGTGGGGGGGGTCTGATTGGACCCATCAGACCCGAGTTAATAAAAAAGAGATGGAGTTAAACGAGTTTGGCTTTTTACTTTTTAAAGCTCAGCAATTTGGGTGTCTGTTTCAATTAGGGTCTGATCAGGATCGAGTTCACATCATCCAGGATCAACTTAACTCAGGATAAGTCCACGGGAACGGCCTAAAATAAACAACAACAACAACAACGACGACGAGATAAAAAAAGAAAGAGAATAGAGAAGAGAAACGATAAAACGTTGGTAAATGTAAGAAAGAAAAAAGTTCAGCTAACAAACAAAATAAGGGAAGAATGAAAACAAATTTAAAAACTACAAAACAGTCAGAAAGAACAGTCTTTAAAAAATAAAAAAAGAGAAAAGAAAAAGACAACAAAGGGAATATGAAGTTAAAAGGTGTAATGTGAAAGAAAAGCAAAAAAACGAACAAAAAAACCCAATTCCATAAAAAAGTAAAGTGAATAAATAGAAATGAAACTCAAAAGAACTCAAAGCAATAAAAAATGAGTAAGAAGGGAAAATAAAAGTAAGAAAAACCTAGAAAACAGAGTTAAAAAAAAGGTTATTAAAGGCAACGATAAGAAAAACGTTTAAAAAATAGGAGAGTAAAGAAGTAAAAATGTTAAAAAACACGATTAATAAAGAATGAAAAAGGAAAATAATTGATTAAATAAAGAGGAATAATTTTAAGAAACACAAAGAAATAAGGGTAAAAAAAGGAATTGATTAGTAACTAAAAAATAAAAGAACAGGGTAAAAAAATAACAGAAAATAGAAAAGCCTTCTATTTTAAAAAATAAACTTTCATTCAATCTTTTTCCTGCCTTTATTATTTTTTATTACTTTATCACTGCACTTTTTTCTTTATTTGTTTTTTAAGATTTTGCATATCTTTTCTTTTTAAATTTTCCTCAGTTCTTTCTTTTTTTAATGTTTTTGTTTTTTTAACGTCTTGGTTTGCTTATTTTGGTCGATATTTATTTATAGTTATTTATTGTATTTTTGTAATTTTGTATTGTTTTCTTAAATTTGTTCTTTTCTTTGTAGTTTATCCTTCAAGTTCTTTGATTCGTTTCTTTACGTTTGCACTCGGTCACTTTTCTTTCTTTTCGTTTCCACTCAGTTCCTTTTCTTTCTTTTCGCTTGCACCCGGTTCCTCTTTTTTGATTCATTTCTTTTCGTTTTGACTCGGTTCCTCTTCTTTAATTCGTTTCTTTCCGTTTGCACTTTTCTTTCTTTTCGTTTCTTTTCGTTTCCACTCAGTTCCTTTTCTTTGATTCGTTTCTTTTCGTTTTGACTCGGTTCCTCTTCTTTGATTCGTTTTGACTCGGTTCCTCTTCTTTGATTCGTTTCTTTTCGTTTTGACTCGGTTCCTTTTCTTTGATTCGTTTCTTTTCGTTTTGACTCGGTTCCTCTTCTTTGATTCGTTTCTTTTCGTTTTGACTCGGTTCCTCTTCTTTGATTCGTTTCTTTTCGTTTGCTTTCGCCTGCAGGGCTTTCCTGAACATCCACAGAGGCCGTGTTTGTAATCCGGAGCAGCTGTGAGCGTGAAATCACGGCTCGGTGGAAGCAGGCACTTTGAAGGCCGGCTCTAAAACCAAAATCGGCGCTCCATCTTTCAGTGCGCCACGCTAATCTGCGCCTTAACTCCACTCTGTGTGTTTTTGGTTCGGCATCCCGCGTTTGAAGTCCGTCCCAGTCGGGCCGTGGATCCTCGCTCCCGTCGTCCCGCCGCTGGCACAGGGACTTAACACAACACGGGCATTATCCGGGGAAAGAAAAACAAGCCCGAGGCTAACGTTACAGTGTCATTAAAGCCCATTTTCCTCAGCGTTAGCCCAGCGGGCCCGGCTCCGTTTGCTGGACCGCAGCTTCATGAGAGCATGTTCGGAGGCCGCGCTCCAAAAAAACCCGGCGTGATTGATGTGCGGTGCCACGTCGGGTAATGGAATTAAAAGAAATACGAGGCAAATGTTTGAGGTCGGTGTTTGAGGAGCTTTCGAAACCAAGAACAGGCCGTTAGCGGGATCCGTTCCGAGGATCGTCTGTAACGATAATAAAAAAAAAGAAGCCGAATTTATTCGCGCAGCTGTTCGCCTTAAAAAAAAATAAACGCTCACCATGAAACGCGCTGACGAATCAATCCTCAAACCAGACGAGGACCCACCGTTGTTTAGGGTTAGGTGCCTGGACTGGACCTCACACCCTTCCGATTGCTAGTCTAGAGCCGTAAGTATGAAGCCACATTTAGAAAGTCGTACCCCAGGATAAACTCATACAGAACTCAGCATTAGGAGTTCGAGCCCCGTCTCTGGCAAGTTGAGGCATGACTTTGATGTTGCGATGCCCGCTGGAACGGTTACCCTGGCATCGCATGTCATGACGGGTCCTCCGAGCAATTTCCCTTTGTTTTTGTTCTGGACGTTTGTTCTAGGACTGTTGTGGCTTACTGTTCATGGTCCTGAAAGGTCCCGGGTTCAAATCCGACCAACCATCCAATGCCACTTACCCTGGCATCGTAGCTTATGCCAGGCGCCTTAAGGGTTTGTTCCAGTGCAGTGCAGGTCCAGCTTGGGTTACCTCTGGACGTACGGATTCCCCATTCTGTTGGTCCTGGATGTTTTAGTGGTTGGACTGTGGACCAGAAGGTCCAGGATTTAAATCCAACCTCTGCCAACCTGCCACTCTTACCCTGGCATTGGAGTTCAAACATTCCACAGTGTCTTTTCCACTGCAGTGCAAACCCAGGCTACTTCATGTTCATGTTGGTCCTGGAACTGTGGTGGCTTGGTGGTTAAGATACTGGACTGTAAAACAGAAGGTCCAGGAATCAAATCCAACCTCTGCCAACCTGCCCCTGTTACCCTGGCACCATAGTTCATGACAGGTCCCTCAGGGCTAGGTTCAAGAAGAGCGCACGTCCAGTTTGGGTTACCTCTGTCCGTCCAGTTACAGATTTTCCAGAGTTGCTGGTTCTAGCATCTCTGTGGCTTCATGTTTATGGTCCCAGAAGGTCCAGGAATCAAATCCAACCTCTGCCAACGTGCCCCTGTTACCCTGGCACCATAGTTCATGACTGGTCCCTCAGGGCTAGGTTCAAGAAGAGCGCACGTCCAGTTTGGGTTACCTCTGTCCGTCCAGTTACAGATTTCCCATAGTTGTTGGTTCTAGCATATCTGTGGCTTCATGTTTATGGTCCCAGAAGGTCCAGGAATCAAATCCAACCTCTGCCAACCTGCCCCTGTTACCCTGGCACCATAGTTCATGACTGGTCCCTCATGGGTTAGTTCCAGGGCAGGTTGTGTTACCTCTGTAAGTTCAGATTTCCTTCAGGTTGCTTCTTGGACTGTGGACCACCGTTGGGAGCAGGACCTTTATTCCACAATTTCAGGGAACAGGGTCTCCTCGGGATGTTCTTAGCGAACTTCAGGTTAACTTCAGGTTCCCGAACGTTAAACCCCGGTGCAGAAACCCCAGACGCCGTAATCCCTCCGACCTGGTGACTGGTTGTTTAAACAATTCCTCCTAAAAGGCATCAAATCCTATTTTCGGCTTCAGGCCGCAAACAGCTGATGAGGAGAGGCAGAGCATGCGCCGCTCCAGACGCACCACAACACAACTCCTCGTTCTGGGCTATTTAACGCCTCTTTAGCAGGAGCGGAGCGCCGCTAATTAAACGGTTTCAGATGTTAGGGCTTTCGGGACAGGAGCACCGGGGCCAGTACGGCAAGCCTGGCTTTTCTCCGCCGCTAATTACGATACGGGTTCATATTAATATCGGAGCGGGCCAAATCCTGCTCCGATCCGAAAGGCCCCCCTAATAAGCTCGTTAAGCCTTTTGTTATGCGTACACAAGACTCACAGCTATTAATAGAGCGGGCATCGAGGTCTCCGGGTCGTTCCAGACCGTACCTCGGGTGCCATGAAGCGGGCTTTCCAGAGGGCACCGCCCAGAGGCTGCTGCGCTTTAACGAGGCGTCGCTGGACCAGTTAAAGGTCTCGGATAACAGAACGGTCGGCCCGATCCAAATCCGTTTATCCGGCCCCCGTGTGAAACCGATCCCGGTCGTCCCGTGTCCCGCTTAAAACACGGGTCCGGTTTTTGGAGGGTCAACGTAATTCTCGTTTAAAAGAAAACATCTTTTGATATATAAACAATATTCTGTGCATTTTGGGTTCAGTTTCGAGGACGGAAAACGAATCCCATTATAATAATAATAATAATAATAATAATAAGGCATAGCAATAAAGCAGCACTCGTAAAAAAATAAAAAAAAAAGTCGTAAAATCGAGCTGGATAAACATTTAGTGGTGCAGCGCACCCTGTACGTCTGGTACGATCAGAGAAAGGGCGGGAAAAGACCGAAAAAACCTTAAATCCGCTTTAATCCCGGGATGGGGCGCCTCGGAGATTCGTACCGAAGAGCTGAATAAGGAAACGCTTTGGTCTCGACCTCACCCTTATCCGAAATGTTTAGCACGCACTGGAATGCTGACTCCAGCCCTCGCTAAAGCTTCTGCGGCTGAACGGGAGCGAAGACGAAAGCAGAAAAGCCCGCCCCTGGATCGAGATCCGACAGAAGCACATATGGAAGCGATATCTGGGTGCCCCCGTACAATCTGCCGACGGCAGGGCCCCGGCTTTCCCCGATTCCGCTCGCCCGTCTCCTTGGAAAAGCACGGACTCTCGATCGAGACCGATCGCCTGTCGCCCAACGGCTTGGGTCGTGACGCCGGGGTACGCGTCCCAGCTAACGTTGGGCTCGATCCGATTGGTCGAGCCGTGTCCGGGCTGAACCTTTCACACCTGGAGAGCAGCCGATGCCGGAGGCGGCAGCTATGAGAAAGAGCAGGAGGCCCTTCCTGAAAACCGTTCATGCCCGGCCAGGACCCTGTTTATTTTCACCCTGGTGCGCAGGAATTTAAATTTATTTCTTCGTTCTTTAATTCCCCCCCCTCAACTGGAAACTGGGGTTGACTGGTGTTTAGGGACACGCCCCCTTTCCCACCTTCCAGCAATTACGGCGTCAGACCCTCATCAAACCTCGACACGGCCGAAATGAAAGGCTTTTTTTTTCTTGCCGTCGGGTCAAGCGGGGGAAGAAATTCAGAAAGCGATCAGTTTTAATTCTTTATAAACTTATCGAGGGCTGTAATTAAGAAAGAGATTCTAGATGAAGATTTTCTTCATCATACAGGGCGTGTCTTTTTTTTTTTTTACAATATCTAAATCTAAAATAATATCTAAATCCAATTTTGGTAACAGGATCGTAAGTTGAGCTCGACCTTCTCAGACGTTACAATATTATTCAAATATCCAGGAAAAAAAAATTCGATAAGAGTCCTTCCTTAATATTAAACAAATGTAATTTTGGGAATTAAACAAAGTGGAAAAAGGCCAGACGAACAGGATTTTAAAATTATTTTAAAGTAAAAAATACGATGGATTTGTAATAGAAAAAATATTTAAAGTATAGATGGGACATGGAGGGGCACAACAATACCAAAAAAAAAAAAAAAAAAAAGAAAAGATTTCGGAAGGATTTTATTTCTTATATTGCAACGCGCTAACAAATCCTTTTTTAGTTTTATATGAAATACCTTCAATCTCTAATTGCATCACAGAGCAGGAACAGTTAATTACTCATCTAAAATTAAAATTAAATATAAAATTATAAATTAAGTATATATTAATGTCCTCCAGCATATTAGAATACTCTTACTATTACTATTTTATTTGAATTATTAAATATTTTTAATCCTTCTCTTTTCTCCAGCTCCTATTTATTGACATTTATTACTGCAGCCTTATTTATTAAACAGCCCACATTGTTTGAGTTTTTCCTTGCCACTGTCGCCCTGGGCCTGAGACGTTCCGTAGCAGATAAGAGAAAAGGGTAAAGAAGCGCTAAAGAAGCAAGGCTGACGTGTTTCGGTATGCGGGACCAGGATTAAAAAAGATTAAAGATAAAAATAAAATGTTAGACGTGATAAGAAACGAGAAATTTCCACTTTAGGCCAGACTTTTTTAATCGTTTGTTCCTCGGATGTTTCTACTTAAGAATCTACTGAGGAAGGAGGAACGAAAATACAAATAGATCTTTATTTTTCAGCACTTTTCAATTTCTCGAGGACTATGTGGAATCAATACAAGGAAGAAGAAAGAAATATATATACATATATATTTTTTTAATAACATTTATTTAACCTACAATTAAATTAAAGTGAATCTGGAAAAATTAAATGAACAGAAGAAAATCGTTGGCTTTCTATCGGAGGAAAAAGATTTAAAAAATTATATATCTATAACTTTTTCGAATTTCAACCATTGGTGCAGCGGCGTATCTGAGAAATACCACAAAAAAAATTCAAAAAAAATAAAAATAAAAAAAAGACTTACATTTTTTTGTATTCTTTAAATATGATCGTGGGCGGATCCGCGAAACAAACAATAAAAAAAAAAAGGTCTGGCCTTAAGTGGCCTGAAATGGGACGAATGCTGAAGTAGGACTTTAGACGTTGTGACGTTGTGCAGCCTGTGTGTAATATGTGATGTGATAAGCCTGGGTCGAATCCCACGTTGGGACTGGCCCGTGTTCAGCTGATAGGCGTTTAGGTGCAGGCCTTTGTTTAAGCGGGGCCATAAGAGGCAGCGCGGCTGGATGCACATGGTCAGTGTCAGGCGTAATTAACCCTGACAGCAGCATTTAGTGGTTGTAATTCAAATCTAATTCAGAACATCTTAACCTTCAGTCTGTCAGAGGGTTGAAATGTGCTGGAAACGGGCTCGGGTCCCAATCACGGCTTTGTGTGGCAGCACGCTCAACGTGTCAACAAGCGCGGTTAGAAAAACAGCACCGCTCGACCATAGTAAACTCATTTACAGTACGCAGGCGGACAGAAGAAAGGCCGGGCCAGCCAGTCACGGCCGGGGGTTACGGGCAGCGGCCTTGTAATTGCCCCGTGCTGTTTAAAGTCACACAAGAGTAAGGTAAATAGAGGCAATCTGCTTCAGATTTAGCCTCTGCCAGCGTGATTGCCTTTAATGCTGGATCTCCGAGCGGCAGCGTCGCCCCGATCAGCGGCCTGGGGTCCAAGCCAAAAAAATAATAAAAAATAATAACGACCAGCGCAGAGAAGAGCTCGCAATTAAGCGTCGAAATAACTGACGTATCAAATAACGATGATTTTATAATAACGCGGGACCTTTTTAAAAATATTACTTACAGGTAAAAGAAAAGAAGTGATGTTAGAAAAAAACAGCCAAGCAATTATGGAAAATAAAAGAATAGTGTACGTAAAAATAAATAAAAAATATTAACTAAAGAAAATAAGGCAGAGCAAATATAAGAAACAACATGTAATATATAAATATATAAAGAAATATGAAAATATAAAACCACAGATTGTAAAACAATATTATATATAACAAATGTAACACGCACACGCGCGCACACACACAGACACACACACACACACACACACACACACACACACACACACACACACACACATATATATATATAAATAAGAGTAGAAATGTATTAAAACTGAAACAAAGCTATATGTTATAAACAAAAAAATATATTATATTATAGTAAATATATATTTATTAAATATAATTCAATATATATATAATATAAATATATAAATAATATTATATTATAATACATTTCTAATAATTCTAATATACTATGACTATACTATAAAATATATCATCGTATAGTCATAGTATATTAGAATTATTCGAAATTTTAAATATATAATATAAAACTACAAAGAAATAGTACGATATATACACACACACACGTTTTATTCATATATTTTTTTATAAGATAGAGACTATAAAAGTTCTGAAAATCAAATAAAAGAGTATATAACAGATCAATTCGATAATAGAGAATCCATTTTAAATAAAGTGTGTCCCTGCAGCCAGCTGAACACTTTGACCATTTTAACCTTCAGCATCTCTTATATCCGAAGGAATCAAATCCTACATTAAGTTTGTGTTCCTAATAGAATCATCTCGTTTTAGAATAATACAGTCTATAATAATCTAGGGTTACATGCTATATTTAAAGAGTAAATACTTTCTCTTGCATGACATACAGGTTCCTTTTAAAACCGTTTTCATTTTTCCTGCCTCGTTTTCCCCAATAATGAATCATTTAAGTGTAAGGAGGGTTTGGAAAGGTGCCTAAAGTTCAGCAAACGGCAAATTTAATGTTTATTTTTAACAGAATGCATTCAGACTGAGGGTCGTATAAAAAAAAAATCTGCTCTTTAAATGTATTGCTTATTCAAACAAAGCATGTTCAGTGGGTGGGGTGGGGTGGGGTGGGGGGGGTGTAGAATCACCCACCTATGTGCGCAGGTTAATTCTTACTTTTAAATTATTTAACAATTTCACTACTTTTTACAATCCTCTGCTGCTTAAAGGTCAGAGAAAGTTATCTAATAAATAAGTTCAATAAATAAACAGAATCCAAATGTACAAATTTAAAAGAGAAACCATTTAAAGAAGATATACTAATAATAATAATAATAATTAACAAATATAAGATATCCAATGTTATGAAGAGTTAAATTAAGGAAAGAATAAAAAGCTACTGAACATAGGATAAAAGTGTATAATAAAAAATACAAATGCTGAATATAAAACTATATAAAAATATGACTAGTGTGTATATATAAAAATAAATTACAAGTTACATAGAGTATATCAAATTAGAAAATACTCAAAATACAGAATAT
>JAVSBV010000147.1:73217-93032 GCA_033117975.1 Parotocinclus spilosoma | reverse complement strand
TCATTTCCATGTCTGTGATGCAGCATTAATGCAGAAAAGTACACCGAGATTTTAGAGTAACATAACCTGGCTTTAAGGTAAACGAGACAAAACAAAACCACATGCTGCCCCTGTTATAAATGGGAGAAGAGGGTACGGGGACTGGACTGGGACTGGGACTGGACTGGACTGGTCCGTCTGCAGTCCTGACCTGGTGTGTTTGAGGCCTGGAATGCAGGACTGGAGAATCGTTCCTCCACCGCAGCTACATATTTATCGCTCTGTCTGTTTCTGATCTTCATCTCGTCTGCATGAACAACAGCGAGGTTCTGGACCGGCCCTGGAGGGGGCACCACAGGTCCGGGGCTGTCCGGGGTGAAACGTGAGGTTGTGTTGTGAACGCCAATGAAACAGAGACTCCGTGTTTCTTTCTGGAATCAAAGTGAATGAGATGAACATGGTTAATCCGAGCCGTGTGTGTGTGTGTGTGTGTGTGTGTGTGTGTGTGTGTGCTGAGGTGGCTCTCACGCTGTGTCAGACCTTAATAAGAAGGCAGGGGAGAGACGTTGATCTTATGGTCGGCTTTAATGTTCCTGATTACAGAAAAGCCGAAGCTGGTGGGGTCCGATGTGAAAAACAAGTGGACTCTTCGGTGTCACTGCACGCCTTTAGAGCTCCTTTCATACGTGGCAGAGTGGCATCTGAATAAATCATAACGGCATATGGATGAAGCCCAACCCGTCATTATGGCAGCGTTTCATCTCTGCATGTGGGCGTGTTCCTGCTCTGGAGCTCCTCACCCGCCGGGGTGGACCTGAGAGAGCCTCTTTTCACCCGGACGCTGCCATCGATTCGCCTTCCCATGAGACGGGGAAAAAAAAAATCTATCGAATGACCATTTTTAATCAGAGCTGCAAATGAGCACGCTTTTTAATCAGCTGCGTTTTGTGAAGGGAAAAAAATGTCAGAGCTACAAAGAGTCTGAACAATCCAGATTAAAAAAACATCTCCATATTCTGCTCCCATAAAAAGTGCTGATAACAAAGCAGGAAGAAAGCTTTATGTTGTTTCTCCCCGGTGCTTCAGTAGCATTTTGGAGAGGATTTACTGATGTGATGTGATGTGATGTGATGTGATGTGATGTGATGTGATGTGATGTGATGTGATGTGAGGGGGGTAAACCAGCACCCTACATTCCCTCCACCAGTCCACACCCTTTAATCTTCTACTGGAGAACATTACCACTCACAGGACTCAATTTCCTGTGTCGATTCCTCAGAACTGATTCGTTCAGAGAATCAAACCGGCAAATTTGATTCTTTTGATTCAGCAGACACACCGGGTCTGATGCTGACTGTTCCTAATCCAGTACGATCTAATCTAATCCAATCTATTCTAATCTAATCTAATCTAATCCAATCCAATCTAATCTAATCTAATCTAATCTAATCTAATCTAATCTAATCTAATGTAATCTAATCTAATCCAATCTAATCTAATGTAATCTAATCTAATCCAATCTAATCTAATGTAATCTAATCTAATGTAATCTAATCCAATCTAATGTAATCTAATCTAATGTAATCTAATCTAATCTAATCTAATCTAATCCAATCTAATCTAATCTAATCTAATCTAATCTAATCTAATGTAATCTAATCCAATATAATCTAATCTAATCTAATCTAATCTAATGCAATCTAATCTAATCTAATCTAATCTAATCTAATCTAATCTAATCTAATGTAATCTAATCCAATATAATCTAATCTAATCCAATATAATCCAATCTAATCTAATCTAATCTAATCCAATCCAATCTAATCTAATCTAATCTAATCCAATATAATCTAATCTAATCCAATCTATTCTAATCTAATCTAAGAGTAGATCAAACAGAATCTGTTTTATATGAGATGATATTTCTTATCTTAATTACAAACAAGTATCCAGGTAAGCAGAGTGACAGACGTTCAGATCAAAATACTCTAAGATTAAAAGTACGTGCTGGTAGGTAAAAAAAAAAAAAAAAAAAGTTTCAACAAAGTAAACGTATTCTCTTAGTCAGAATCCATTAAAAATAATAATAATAATAATAATAACAATCAAATATTTTATTAATAATAATAGTGATATAAATAATAATAATAATAATAATAATGAAACATTTAATCTATAATGCATTTTACATTTCAAAGAAATTTAATCTAATAATAGTGATGATAAAATAATAATAATAAAAATACAAAATAATACTACTACTACTACTACTACTACTACTACTACTAATAATAATAATAATAATAATAATAATAATGATAATAATAAAATGTTTGAATAAATAATACTACAACTACTACTTATAATAATGTTTAGTTTATTAATAATAATAATAATAATAATAATAATAATAATAATAATAAACTGTATAGTAATAATAATAAGTAGTAGTAGTAATGAATATATTAATAATGATTAAATAAAAAATGTATAATTTTGTTTTAAACATTCATTTGATTTTGTTTTTAATAATGATAATATTTATATTATTATTATTATTATTATTATTATTAATACAGATATTAATTATTAGTACAGACATTTATTTTGAAATGCACTTACAGAAATAATAAAAGCACTGATATCTAAAAAAGCACTAAAGAACTAAAGAATTAAAGGCAGTTTTTCCAATCTAACTTTGATCAGACAGAAACGACCACATGATAAAAACTAATTAAAGATGAGAAACTCTTTAAATCTTCTGTGTGTATCAGAGAAGTGCAGTTCTGAAACGGAGTGTATACACACTACGTCTAACATCAGTGAGAAATAAACAGCTCGAGATTAAACACTGCACACACACACACACACACACACACACTCTAAACACACAGAGAGTTTAAATCAACCATAAACATCAACATCATTATAAATTCACATGTGGCTTCAAATTGGTCTGACTGCATTTATACTATATAGCCAAAAGTTTGAGGACACAGTTATGTTCCAAAATCGAAATGTACAGGATTAACCCTATAGGGAACAGAACAGTAACTGAATTAGGACACGCCCCTATAAAACTTTACTCATTACTGTGTGACAGTAGATTCTCGTTTGGTGTAAACATGAGAACAGACTGTACATGCTGCTTTTAATAAAAACACCTCTTATAAAAGGATTCCTTTGTAATATAAAACTCATTCTAGTTCATGTTATGTTTTGATTATGGCTGTTATGTTTTAAATCAAAGTGCAAACAAATGTCTTTAAAAAAGGCAGGAAAATAATGCTATAAAAATGTTATGAATAAATAAGAGCATTCTAATTAATGGTGTCATCTTAATAATAATAATAATAATAATAATAATAATAATAATAATAATAATTAATAGATTAATTAATAGATTAATTAATAATATAAAAGTAAACAAAAGGTGATTAATTAAGATTAAAAACATTTTATATTAATAATATATAGTATAGATACAGTACTGTTCAAAACATTCCTAATGCTCTTTTCCACTGATTTTGTGTGTGTGTGTGTGTGTGTGTGTGTGTGTAGGGATAGGAGTAGGGATCTAAGTGTGTCTTTATTTAACACAGTGTTCTTGTTTATTTGTTTATGTTTCCTCCTGTGCAGGAACAGACTTTAATTAGAACCAGGACTGAGGTCGATCAGAACCTACGTTAGAACCCGCTGTAAGTTTATCTCTAAACTAAGATTTAATTAAGTCATTAAATGGATCGATGAGAAGATAAGAACAGAATCTGTTTTGTTTGGGATGCTGGTTTATTTTAAAAAAAGGACCTGAGAGTTTGTTACCTCGCTAAAAAATACCAGCTTAACGGATTTATTTATTTCTATGTATTTAAGTTTTTGGTTGTTTATTTGGAATATTTAACGTTGCTTTGAGCATCAGTGGCCATTTCAGCCACTGCTCATATATAGGCAGTTTAGAGACACCAATTAACCTAACGCATCTTACACAGACACGGGGAGAACATGCAAACTCTTTAAAAAAACAACTTTATCCACTTTAGACTGGTTAGTAATCAGATATTAGAGGTTTATTTCTGCTCTGCATGTAGTATTTATGATCAGACCAGAGAATTTGTACCTTTATGTATAGAATTCAGCACCAGACCAGAACTAACTGGGATTACATATATCAACCTGCTGGTTTAACTGGGAATCTGCTAGCTATGTTCATTATCCTGTCTGAATAATAATTTAAATCTCTCACCATATTGCCTTAATTAAATTAATTAAATAAAACCTTACATTAAATGATCCCTCTGAAGGGACATCTTCATTCCCCCGGTATCGTTTGGGAATCGATTCATCCAGAGGACTCGTTCATAGAGGAATCGACTCGTCTGTCTGAACGAATCGCCCGTGGGTAGATTGGATCGGCAGGACGCGCGCGGACTCGCACACGGACAGAACCGGAGACGCGGACGCGCTGTGTGCGCGCAGAGCTCGCGCTCCCTGTGCTGCTGCTGCTGCTGCTACTTCTGCTGGAATCCGAGCTCGGACCCAAGCATAAGGATTAGGATCAGGATCAGGATCAGGATAAGCTGCACGGGCTTCAGGACTTTCCCCCTCCACCCTGGTTCTCCTCCAAACTCTACGATGCTGGATTGGAGATGGAGGATGGCTGGAGATCTCCTCCCGAACGCTGCACGAGCCAAGACTGAAGATCCGCGATCAGATGAAACTCTTCCGATCAGCAGCGGAACCGTCCTGGATCCGGATCTTCCGAGGATCTGAGGCTCAGCTTTTAGGATCCAGAGATCCAGAGATCCTAAAACCTGCCCGGATCGGGACCGAACCCGAACCCGAACCCGAACCGGAACCCGAGCTGAATTCGGGAGCGCCTTTAGGAGATCGTCCTCTGTGCAGGTAAAGACTGGACGGATATTTATGGTAGAAACGGAGCTCAAAAGTTAAAAGTTAGTGCCCACAGAGCTCGGTTCTGATGGGTTTTCGGCTGAACATCGGAGCTTTGGGCTGAGCTTTTAGGAAGGAGGAACCTGGAGGAGCTTTGTAAGTTTAACAGAAGCTCTACTGGTTCTGGAATCTTTAAAAGAAAAAGGGAGCAAAACAGGAGGTGATGGATTTATTAATTACAGTAACACTAAAATGTAGGAATGTTATTGATAAGGGTGGACCTGGTGGTGCTTTATTGATGTCTGAGGGGAAATTTATGATGTGGGTTATTAATAATTCAGCGTATTCATGAGGGTACGGGCGCACACACACACACACACACACACACACACACGAGAGCAGGCTGCAGGGCCGAGAGAACCTTTTTTTATATTTAGATACAGAAATAAGTCCAAACAGTCCAAACGGCTCTTAACGTAAAGGTCTGTGTTAATGTAGAGATCAATTAAAAACAGGCAGGAAATCAATTCAGACAAGAAACCGTGTGCAGTCCGAGCGATGGAACCTCAGCCGTCTTTCTTCAGTGATCAGAAGGTCCGTGGAGAAATCAGGACTTACAGAGCCCCAGTGAGCGAGCGGACCCAGAGCGGACCCAGACCTGGACGTGGTGTGACGCTTCCGAACCCGGGCAGACCTTCAGCAGAACCCTGTTTTGTTTGTACAGAAGCAGACCTAGACCTGCTCTCTCTCTCTCGCTCCAGCTTTTAGCACCACTGTGATGTCGATTTGATTTTAAGGAAAGCACCCTGAGCCACGAGCAGGCCCAGCTCTGGAGTACAGAGCCGTCCGTCAGCCGTCAGCGTGGTATTTGACAGATTAAACACCTCGATGCCCTTTATGAGACTGAGAGCTCGGAGATGCTGATGTCGCCAGCTTCTCGTGGCTCGACGTGGACTGGGTGCTGATTACCGACTCTGTGAAGAGCTTCTTTCTTTTTCCTTTTCTTTCTCTTTTTTTATAGGTCGCTCTTCCTTATAATCCTGCTTCGCTCGTACTGAATAAGGCACACGTTTTACTAGGTTGTTCCTGTTCCTGCTCCATCTGGAATATTATTTTAAATGACTGGATCGTTTTATTATTGGTCTAAAATGTAAATGATATAAAATAACTGGGTTATTAGGACTGATATGCAACTTAATCAATCAGTTATTCACTGGTTAAGGTGCCGCACAAAAGTCTTAAGCCACCCTTACAACAGATTTGTGGTTTTAGCAACGCTATAATGACCAGATCATATTATTTCTCATATTATTTTTTTATTAAAAAGGACATTCCTGGTCTTTAAAACTGGGTTAAAAAGGGTCGCCTTGGCATCCTGATATTAAACCTCTGTAAGGGAAGCTTTATTTCTGTTTTTTAATAGTGCTTACACATGTCCTGTATGTTCTGGTTCTAATAAACAGGACGAGAAATGATCACTTATGGTCATTATATATCAGAATCCAGTCGTGGCCTAATACTTTTGCACAGTATTGTATACAGGTAGCATAATAATAATATAAATAGATGCCACATTGGTCCAGGCAACTTCATATTATTCTTCATGGATTGTAGTCTAATAAATAATAAAAATATATAATAAAACAGTCTAATCAATAATAAAAATATATAATAAAACAGTCTAATCAATAATAATATAATAAAAAAGTCTAATCAATAATAATATAATATAAAAACAGTCTAATAAATAATAATATAATATAAAAACAGTCTACTAAATAATATATATATATAAAATATGATGTCTCACTTTGTTTTGCTACATATTTTTCATTTTTACACTCTTTTATTTTTCTTTATTATATTTTTATTAGTCGATGAAAGTTCTTACCCTGGGCAAAAGAAAAACTTAAACAACGAGGACGTGGAGAGAAAAAAAAGCCTTTTTTCCACAACATAAAAACCTTTTCTGCATGTTTAATCATAATAGGACAGAGTTTAAACTCTCTTATTAACCAAAACAAATCCAAATCCAGGCCTGAGTTTTTACAGGTTCTTAGCAAATCTTTTTTGGACTCCCCATAGGTAAGAAAAACGTGCTCATTGTGCTTTTTACCCAGAACTCCACAGCGCCCCCTTTTACTCCGGTTTGTTTACACTCTGTTCTTGCCTGGACCAATATGGCGGCCGTGTTCACAGATTCTAACATTGGACTGAAGAGGCTTTGTCTACTTTAGCTTTCATTTCCGGGTCAAACTAAAGCTATGATTATATGGGAGTAATGTTCAGTATCAATATTTATTAATTTATTATTATTTTTTATTATTATCCTCAGTTTTCTATACATTTATTAATAGTCTACTCCTAAACTTCCCCTCGGACATCAATAATCTGTCGTTCTCTCTATAGAAATATCTATAAATATAAATATATATTTATAACTTATTATTATAATTTTTTATTATTAAGGAAACCCAAATATTAGGGCTGTAACGATTCATCACGATATATCAGATATCAATGCTCCCTCTGCGCACATTATAAACACCAGAGGGCGCAATCGTGCATCATATACGGCATATGGTCCTTCATATCTTTTTCATTAGGGCATAAGGGGGTCATTATGAAAACCTAAAGGGATTTGGGATGTTTAAAGATTAATTCTAGAGCGTTTTCACACGTTTTTATAAATTAAAGATAAAGATTATTTATACTTGTAGTTACTAAAAGCTTTTAATTGCAGGAGCCTCGTTGTTTTGGTTTATGAACTAATGGAATAAGGGGCGGCGTTTTGCTTTGTTTACACGATAAAAATGGAATAGTGAGTAATGATCTCTACTAATATCTGATCATAGATCAATAACTTAGGAGTAAACTATTTATAAATTAGTTTAAAAACAAAAAATACTTTGGAGCAGCCAGTAGATCTAAAATCAGCAAATGAAGATAGAAATGTATTCTTAACTTAATTCCATGTGATCAATACAAAATGATTTAGTAATAACTGATACTAGATGATGCTAAACTGATATATTGATCGATGATAGAGTAGATTTTAAAACTGTAAAATGAGCAGGATGTTAATAATCAGGAGGTAGATGCGTATACAGAGCCGTGCAAAAGTTTTAGGCCACCTTTAGATTAGATGGGTCGCTATGATGAGCATTATTTATTATTTATTAGCCATAAAACAAGAAAAGAGTACAGCTTCATCGTGTTTTTGGAAGGGTAGCAGCTTAGGAACAGCTTTTATAGAAGGGGAACAGGGGGAACAGGTGAAGATGTGCCAAACATCACAAAGATTACAGAGAGAAAATTATAAATGTAAGATTTTGGGCAGTATGTTGCACAGTGGAAGCTAAAAATTGGTGGACGCTTTCTTTACCTTTTAAAACCGTCCTGTTTAAACATTATCCCCCAAATTGGGAGCAAAATGTCGATTTTAAACATCAGCACCCTAAATGGTAAATAAGGGATGATCCCAGTCCCACCAGAGGGCAGGAACTCCCTCCATCATTTAGTCACCAAGAGACCATGTACCGACAAGGACCTCCCACTGAGGACTGATTTTTAAATCTATTTTGTTTTTTATTTTATGACTAATTTAAATATTATTATTGATGTAAATTATATGATTTACTTAATTGTACTATTGCTATAATATCTATAATTAATATACTATAATTAAGTAAAAGTATTTACCTAATTAACATCTAATCCACCCATGGAGGCGGGTCCCTTTATGAGTCTTTAATTAAGTTAAGTTATTTAATTAATTAAGGTTTCTTCCTTCTACTTTCAGGCATTTTCCTTGCCACTGTCGCCCTAGGTTTGCTCAGTTATGGGCTTGGCCTTATAAGATCATATAATATTATAAAAGATTTGAGACGATGCTGCCTTCTGACTTCAATTTCAGACCCAGTGCTCCAAAATAATACGCTAACCTTCAACATAGAAAATAAAATATTTTCCCGACTTTGAGCCGGGTTTTTAGGAAGGGGGTTACATTCAAATAATCATCGTTTAATTCAAGGTTATTTATTAATATCGCTCATTTTCATTTAAAGTTGCTCTAAGATGTAAATGGTTTTAGAATTCATTTGGATCTTTATTGATTTTATTCATTGTATCACGTTCCTTTGCTTCGTTTTTTCTTTTAATCACGAATTACACACGTAAAAAGTAACCTGTCTGAGGTCAGGAGTGGATTTATTGTCTTACTTATTATGGAAAAATTTAATCCAGACATAATATAACATAATTCAGATTTATTTCCATAGCGTTTTTTATAACGGAGTATTAGATCATCTTCTAACACTGAACTCCAAACCCAAACTGAGCAAACCTAGAGGGCGACAGTGGCAAGGAAAATCCCTAAACGTTATTGGTAGGACCAAAAATAAAACGGGGGATTCGGAGGTTATTCTGTATGGTTAGAACCAAAAGGTGGCCTAAGACTTTTGGGCAGGTAGACATAAATAACACTTTAGTTATTATTAATAGAAAAACTGGAGGTTATTATTGATAAAGAAATGAAAACTTAGTTAAACCATCATGTAAACGAGGATCAGAACGAGTTTGATATTACTAGGCGGGTTTTAAATGTTGTGTATGATAAGAGGGTCAGAATGTGGCCTGGGCACGGATGGGAAGTGCTGGCACGATGCCCCACGGACCCGTAGTACAGTGCCCGTGCCCCTAAACCCAACGTTTCTGTTTTGTGTTGCTGCAGGAGGATGGAGGGGGCGTGGGGGCGAGGAGCAGTCGTTACTGATATACCCGCCGGAGCTCGTACCGTCTGTAAGCGTGAGGCGTGGAGGGAAAATGTGATGAGTTCAGCTAGCAGCGTCGAGTCGAGCATGGATGGAGGGAGGAACGCCAGCTAACGAGACCGCCGCTCCTGTGGGGGGGCTTACCAGAGGCAATTACAGCCGGATTACCCGCTTTTCCCCGGCATAGCCGTATCGTCGCAGAGCCGTTAAGAACTTTGGAATTTATTCCTACGTTATTTTTTCTCGTTAAACATGGAGTTAGCGGTGCGGATATGGAATAAAGATGCGATGATGTTTCTCAGACCGTGGATACCTATCCTCCTCGGCCTTCATATGCAGTTCTCCTGGGCCACGACGTGCCCGGACGAGTGCCGCTGCGACCGGACCTTTGTGTACTGCAACGAGCGGAGCTTAACGTCGGTCCCTCTGGGGTTGGGCGAGGGCTACAAGACCCTGTATCTCCACAACAACCAGATCAACAACGCCGGATTCCCGGCGGAGCTGCACAGCGTGGCCTCGGTGGAGACGGTGTATCTGTACGGCAACCAGCTGGACGAGTTCCCGGTCAACCTGCCCAAGAACACGCGGGTGCTCCATCTGCAGGAGAACAACATCCAGACGGTGTCGCGCTCGGCCCTGGCTCAGCTGCTGCGCCTCGAGGAGCTGTACCTGGACGACAACTCGATCTCGACGGTCGGCGTGGAGGAGGGGGCGTTCAGGGAGGCGATCAGCCTCAAGATCCTCTTCCTAACCAAGAACCATCTGAGCAGCGTCCCCATCGGGCTCCCCGACGACCTCAAGGAGCTGCGCCTGGATGAAAACCGGATCGCTCTGATCACCGACGACGCTTTCGAGAACGTCACCAGCCTCGAGCTCCTCCTGCTCGACGGGAATCTCCTGACGGACGAAGGCCTCGCGCTGGCCGCCTTCCAGAGCCTGGTTAACCTCAAAACCCTGTCGGTCGCTCGCAATTCCCTGACGGTTCCGCCCCCCAACCTGCCCACGCAGTGTTTGGTTAAGCTCAACTTGCAGGAGAATCTGATGACAGAGATCCCTTTGACGGCCTTCCGTGGCCTCCACCGGCTCGAGAGGCTGGACATTTCCAACAACCAGCTGCAGACTCTTACACAGGGGGTCTTTGATGGCCTCCAGAGCCTGAGACAGCTCACTGTTCGGAACAACCTTTGGCACTGTGACTGCGACATTAAATGGGTCATATTGTGGCTGAAGTCCCTGCCTGCGTCGCTCAACGTCCGCGGGTTCACGTGCCAGAAGCCGGAGAGCGTGCGCGGTATGGTAATCAGGGAGCTAAACCTGGACATGATCCAATGCCCGGCTACGGAGTCGCGACCGACCCAGCAGCCCCCTCGGTCTGCTCAGTCCTCTCCGCCCGGGGCCGAATCAAGCACGCTCCTCTCCTCGCCGACTCCTTCCGTCGCCCGGACGTCCAGCCCGGAGCCGCCCTCGCCCGCCCTGTCCACCGTTCACGAAAACGAGCTCAGGACCGAGACCCCCGAGCAAGATCAGGAATCCCTGCGCGTCTCGTTCATCGTCCTGAACAGCTCGTGCATCCTGGTGAACTGGATCGCCACCTTTACGGTCACGGCCTACAAGGTGACCTGGGTTAAGCTGGGCCCCAGTCTGATCTCGGACCCCGTCCAGGAAACCATGGTGGAAGGGGAGAACCAGAGGATCCACCTGACCAACCTGGAGCCCAAATCGGTCTACCGGATTTGCGTGGACCCTCTGGACGCCTTCAACAGTTACCACGCTGGAGAGGACTCCATCTGCTCGGAGGTCATGACCAAGCCGTCGTCGTACGACCTGGACGAGAAAGCCGAGCAGGCGAGCCAGCGGGACCTGGGGACGTCCCTGCTGCTGGCCGGCCTGATCGGAGGGGCCGTGCTGGTGGTCCTGATTCTCCTGCTCAGCGTTTTGTGCTGGCACGTCCACCGGAAGGAACGTTCGGCGCAGTCCAAGTGGAAATACAACCGGGGCAGGAGGAAAGACGACTACTGCGAGGCCGGGACCAAAAAGGACAACTCCATCCTGGAGATGACCGAGACCAGCTTTCAGATAGTTTCTCTGAACAACCAGCAGCTCCTTAAAGGAGACTATCAGATCCAGCCCATTTATACCCCCAACGGCGGGATTAGCTACACGGACTGCCACGTCGCCAACAACGCCGCCGCCTACTGCAAGAACAGCGTCCCCGTGGCCAACCCGTGCCATACGTGATGGGTTTGGGGGGACGTCCCGGGGCGCTTTGTATTGTCCCGAGCCGAGAGCTGTACAGTAGATATTTCAGAGAACTGTAAATGATGTAATTTATACTCTTATCAGCGATATCGCCTTCTTTTGTATCCCAGTAAAATGCAAAAACGACTTTACCATTTCCTTTCCGATCGACGGTCGTACGGCTCCCGCGGAGCGCCCTGTTAGACGTGGCCTCGTAGGAAAACCGAACCCGGAGTGGGTACGGGCGGGCGGGCGGGCGCAGGCTATTGTTTACATTGTTGTGCACAAAATCACAGAAAGTGCCCAGGATATATCGGTACGACACTTAGGTCGAACGTTTCGCACTAATTAATCTTCTTGGTTTGGGTTTTTTTTTTGGACACGATTCGCCCCTCTCGCTTTGTTTCCTGGTTAATGTGGATTGAGATTCAGAGGGAGGGGTTGGATCTTCTCTCATTACCATAGCGCAGGAGAAAAACACCTGATTACATTGGCACAGCGCTTCTGTTTTTGGTTTGGTTTTGTTTTGTTTTATGACGGTGACGCGTTATCGTTCTGCATATTTATTTGACTGAATGGGTGGGGTAACGGTAACGATGTCGTTAACGCTAACGCTAACGCTAACGTTAACGGTAACGGTAACGGGGATCGGATCAGGACGCCCCGTACCCCTGCTGTACCGTTATTATCAGCTTCCTCGTTTTCTTGTTTTTTAGCTTCTGCATCGACTCTGTGAAACATAAAAAAAACCGAGAGATCCAAAGGATGAACAAATGCTTTGAGTTTTAATGAATCATCTCCAGTATTATTAATAAACATTGTTACCATGACGAGGGTAATTAATGCATATAATTATTATTATTATTATTTAATGATTATACCTCCTTAATGTCTGTAGGTTTATATAAGGTGTTTTTTTTAATTCTTTGTTGACGGATGAAGAGTTTCTGTACAACCCCAAATCAAAACGAGTGGAGACGTTTAAACATGGGAATTAAAAACTAAACAAATATCACCTTTTCCTTATATTTACTTTAGCTTTTTTATTTTCCTTTTATTCTTTTGTGGTTCATCTGACATTCCAAAAAGTCCCTCTGGGATTATTATAGTTCCTCTGGGATTATTATGGTACACCTCAGATCTTTAAAGTTTATCTGAGATCCTTAAGATTCCAATAAGATTCCTAAATGTTCCTGTAAGATTCCTAAAGTTCCTCTAAGATTCCTAAATGTTCCTGTGAGATTCCTAAAGTTCCCATAAGATTCCTAAAGTTCCTGTGAGATTCCTAAAGTTCCCATAAGATTCCTAAAGTTCCTGTAAGATTCCTAAAGTTCCTTTGAGATTCCAAAGGTTCCTGTAAGATTCCTAAATGTTCCTGTAAGATTCCAAAGGTTCCTGTAAGATTCCTACAGTTCCTGTAAGATTCCTAAGGTTCCTGTAAGATTCCAAAGGTTCCTGTAAGATTCCTATAGTTCCTGTAAGATTCCTAAAGTTCCTGTAAGATTCCTAAATGTTCCTGTAAGATTCCCAAAGTTTCTGTAAGATTCCTAAAGTTCCTGTAAGATTCTTAAAAGTTCCTGTAAGATTCCTATGGTTCCTGTGAGATTCCTAAAGTTCCTATAAGATTTCTAAGGTTCCTGTGAGATTCCTAAATGTTCCTGTAAGATTCCTAATGTTCCTGTAAGATTTCTAAGGTTCCTGTGAGATTCCTACAGTTCCTGTAAGATTCCCAAAGTTTCTGTAAAATTCCTAAAAGTTCCTGTAAGATTCCTAAAGTTCCTTTGAGATTCCAAAGGTTCCTGTAAGATTTCTAAGGTTCCTGTAAGATTCCTAAATGTTCCTGTAAGATTCCCAAAGTTTCTGTAAGATTCCTAAAGTTCCTGTAAGATTCCTAAAGTTCCTGTAAGATTCCTAAAAGTTCCTGTAAGATTCCTATGGTTCCTGTGAGATTCCTAATGTTCCTGTAAGATTCCTAAAGTTCCTTTGATATTCCAAAGGTTCCTGTAAGATTCCCAAATGTTCCTGTGAGATTCCTAAAGTTCCTTTGAGATTCCTAAATGTTCCTGTAAAATCCTAAATGTTCCTGTGAGTTTAGGATTCCTAAAGTTCTTATGATGTTCTTAATATTCACATGGTGCCTCTCTGAGATTTTTCAGGTTCCTCTGAGATCTCGTAAGATCTCTCTGATGTTCTTAAGGTTTCTCAGAGGTTCTTAAAGTCCCTCTAATGTTTTTACATTTCGTCTGGTAATCCCACGGTATATCTAACCTTCTCAAGGTTCCTCTGAGATTCTAAAGGTTCCACTTATTATTATAATCACGTGTTTATATAAATCCCATCATTATTTAGTTGTTTTTTCCAGACCTTATAGCTAGCCCTAATTTTCCCCGTCCCAACCCTTCTTTAGAACGTGTTGCCGACCCGAAATGCACAAATGGATGGTTTTTTTTGTTTTTTTAAATTAAATATCTCTGGTTCATACTGTCTGAAACGGAATAACATCAAAAGGAAAAGGAGTGAAAGAGAGAAACATGCAGGGATTCCAGGTGACGTGGTTCCATAACTGCTCCTGTGCTGCTGCTCGTTTGGGTTTTTTTTTGGGTTCCATGCTAAAGTTGGTCATTAGAAGATCAGTTGTGGCCATGAAGGGGTGCACAGGGTCAGCAACAGTACACACAACGGCCATAGCATTCAAGCCAGGATTGGTCAGAATCACTGCAACCTCAGCTTACAGCATTCCCCTGCTGTTATAGCCAACCTGCCTCAAGGGTGGATGCTTAGTGAATTTTCTGGCAGCTTGCTGGATGTTTACTGTTAGTCTCCGAAACACTCGACCCAGCCCGTCCACCAACAACCGTCATACCAAGGTCAAAATCACAGTGATCACATTATTTATATATTCTATTGTGATCGGTATCCAACTGAGCAGGTGACAGTGGCAAGGGAAAATGACCTAAACTACCATTTCAAAGTCCATATTTGGTTATTTGGGGTTAAAGAAATAAAAATAAATAAATAAGGCACCTGTTTTCTTTTCTTTGAATATTATTTATGGATAATTCTGTACATTTCTGTTGAACTCTAATAAAACAGTATAAAAGTGATGAGCCCTGACCCACAGGAGACTCTGGGGAGGCAGAACATTTGGATAATGGGACCAAAGCAAAACTCCATAACCCACAGACCTTCCCTCAGGACAGAGGGTGGAGGAACTGTGGCACTTTGGCATTGCCAAACCGGACCAAACACTCTAGTGATGTCAAAACCGGGACTCGGACCTACGCCCGACCACAACCTCCCAGGACTCGGACCTGCACCTGATCAAAGCCCACCGTGCCTCGACCCTAGGCTCGACCGGAATCGGCCGGGTCTCAGACCAGCCCAGGCCAGAACCAACGGCACCGATGCAACAAACATCCTCAGTTCCTCCGGGAGCCGCATTTTCTAGTTATTAATGAATTAATTCTAATTGATAATTGATGTTTTTGATTCCTCTGTTAGAATTGACGTGTTTATGTTTGGATATTCACTCGTATTTATCGTAATTTGGGGCCATTTCCATTTTAAACGAGCAGGAATCAGATAAAGCCCTTAATTAAGAAAAAAAGGGCTGGTCTTTAATCAGCGAGCTCGATAAAAACAGATCAGCTTTCTGATCTAACGCTTAATTCTGGTGCCATGGCGATTAATAAGCCATATAAAGAGTAAAGAAGCTCTTAGCAGGAGCCGTGGATGAACCGGGTCCGGGTCCGGGTCCGGGTCTGGGTCCGGGCCCCGCGGCGCTGCATGATGAATAGCGTTATTAGTTTGGAGACGTGTCATTTCACAGCTAATAACTCACACACAATAAATAACACAATAAAAGCGTAGCGGCGTCTCTGGCGCTGACCTTTCCCTGAACTCTCCGGGGTCGCAGAGACACTAATTAGCTATTAAATGTGCACATCTGGGTCCTCCAGCTGTGTGGTCATTGTGGATGTGGATTCATGAGCTGGCTCTGGCCCCCCGCGCCCCCTTAAGAGCGCCCCCCCTGAGAGAGGAGCCGGGCTCGAGTGTGACGGTGCCGCATTAAGTTCTGGACTCGTAATGACAAACAAAACAGAAGAGCGGCGTCTCCGCTGCTGCCTGAAATGACTACGCTCCGTCCAATTTAGGTGCAGATGTTGGAGTTTATTCCCTGGGTTCCATCAGGACGTTCTGAGAGAAGACGGAGCGGAGCGGGGCGGGGCGGGGCGGCCGGGACCAGGCCTTTAAACACAAAACCCACCGTGGCAGATGGTTCACGAGGGACGCTGGAGATTTGGGTCTAAATGCTGCAGGGCTGCGAGAAAAAAACAAAACAATTTGTGTCACCAAAGCTATGAGATTCAGCCTGGGGTCCAAAACGAGCAGAAGGAACCAAAACAGGAACTCAAACAGGAACTCAAACAGGAACTGAAACAAGAACTAGCAGTACCAGTCCCCATTCTGATATATAATGGTACCAGTACCAGTCCCCATTCTGATATATAATGGTACCAGTACCAGTCCTCATTCTGATATACAATTGTACCAGTTCCAGTCCCCATTCTGATATCCACTGGTACCAGTTCCAGTCCCCATTCTGATATCCACTGGTACCAGTTCCAGTCCTCATTCTGATATCCACTGGTACCAGTTCCAGTCCTAAGATGTTTTTGGTTCTTTTATACAGGTCTGGGTTTGGCCTTGCTCTTTTATAAATCTTTATTAAATCTCTTTTCTGTTTATTAAACTTAATAATAAATACATTTAATAAAAATAGAGTTTAAAGGATAAAATCTGTTGGTTTTATAAGAGTTTCATTTTAGAAACGTAAATAACTGATATTTATTATATACAGGTTAAACTGGAACCATCAATAACACGCCTTTTACCGTCACAACAACCTTAATGAGCTTTGTGTGTGTGTGTGTGTGTTTGTGTATGTGTGTGTGTGTGTGTGTGTGCGCGCATATTTTAATGATTCTGATCTATAGACTAATCTCTAATCAATACTCGTTTGAATAGCAGAGCTCTGGCTTTTTGGTTTCTCACTTTGTCTTTATTGAAAACTTCTAAGGGTGCCCAGGTGGCACAGCAGGGACAACGGGCACAGCGGGCACGGGGGAATGAGTTTGGGTCCGGTTCCACCTTCCCTTCTCCTGGGATTGGAACCCTGCCCCCCCCGGTATCTGAACACACCTCATTCTGTAAAACACTTCTTATTACAACTATTCAGATAGTGAGAGCTCTCTTAACATTATCTCCTATAGATAAATCCCTACCTCGTTCCTGCACACTCCTAGCCCCGCCCACTTCTGATGATACCGGACTTTAACTGGTCCCTTATATACAGATGGGAGGGGCTTTAAATAACAGAACTCAGAACAGGAACTAATGGAGAACCATTTGTGAGGTGAAGGGGAACTGTTGTGTAGTCGTTATTAAAATAATATGTTAATATGCTAAATTCTTTTTTGAAAAACATCTTTTTACTCAAAATCAACAACAAAAAGCACTAACTGTTATCAAAAAACAAAAACAAAAAACGTTGCACTACAACAAAACAATTACAAAAAAACAACTGACAAAACAAAACAAAAACAACTGACTCAAAAAACAACTATTTATTGTAATTAAAAGTAAAATAAAAAACAGCTGTAGTCTCTTATTTTAAAGGAAAACAAAAAGAATTTTACTCAACAACAATAAACAACTTTTGACTCTTTTACTTTTGACTTTTGACCTTTTTAGTCTTATAAAAAACAACTACAAAAAACTTAACTAAAATAAAAAACATTTTACAAAAAACAACTTTTTGCTTTGATTAAAAACAAAAAAATGGCTTTGTACTCTAAAAGCTACAACAATATCATCTTTTTACTCTCATTAAAAACAAAAACTAAACTTTTTCCTCATAGTTAAAACAACTACAAAAGCAAAGCACTCAATAAAACATTATTATTATTTATTATTCTAATTTAATTAACAACAAAATCGTGTTCAAAACTACAACAAATAAATCACTTTGTACTTCAATTAAAACTAAAACATTTTGTAGTATTTCTAAAAACAACAACAAATTAGACTTTCATTATTATCAATAAAAAAACCTAATGAACAAATTTAATTGAAAATTACAACAACATTTTACTATTAAAAAATTACTTTTTACTATTATTATTAAAAAGAGAAACAAAAGAACGATCTAAACTCTTTTTGTAGTGAAGTGTAAAGAATCCATGAGTGTGAGTAAACTTGTAAATTTTAAATTAAATCTTATTTATTATTATTATTACTATTATTATTATTATTATTATTATTATTATTATTATTATTAATCTTATTATTATTTTTTTTTATTATTATTTTTTATTATTGATATTATTTTTTTTAATTAATATTACTATTATTATTGTTATTGTTATTATTATTAATCTTATTTTTATTATTACTGATATTAATATTAATATTATAATTGTATTATTATTATTATTAATATTATTATTTTTGTTATTATTATTATTATTTTTATTTATTTATTTTTTTTAGGGGTGCTCCAGCCTGTGCCTGGGTGTAAGATGTCCCCAGAGTGTCTCTTCTTGATGCTGATTTTATTTACGAGACATTTATGATTTTATGTGATGTTATCATTTAAGGGAACAGGCAATGGACCATCAGAATAACAGAAAACTAGTACGAGTGAACCTGTGCGACCCCTGCTGACAGAAAATGGAATCGCAGTTTTGAAAGAAAGACTAAAAAAGGTAACGCTCTGACTTTCCTTTCCCTTTTTGACTTTATTAAGCGTTTCAGGTTTTATAAAGGTGATGATCCGTTTGGGATCAGACTGTAGATCAGACTGTAGATCTGACTGTAGATCAGACTGTAAATCAGACTGTAGATCTGACTGTAGATCAGACTGTAGATCAGACTGTAAATCAGACTGTAGATCTGACTGTAGATCAGACTGTAGATCAGACTGTAGATCTGACTGTAGATCTGACTGTAGATCAGACTGTAGATCTGACTGTAGATCAGACTGTAGATCTGACTGTAGATCAGACTGTAGATCAGACTGTAGATCTGACTGTAGATCTGACTGTAGATCTGACTGTAGATCAGACCGGGCTGGACTGGATCTGAGAGCTTTGTATCCATGGCTAAAGCCGTTCTAATCTCGCTGCTAACAGATTTGGACCAGAGTGAGACGAAAACCCGGTAAATATTTAATGAGCTGGAGTGAAGAAGCGAGGACAAGTCCCCACCACAAACAGGGACGCCGTCCTCCATGTCCCACAGTTCCAGGATGAGACTCTCTAAAGTAACGAGCTTCCTTCTGTCTATTCAGACCAGCTTTTACTGCCTTCATTCGGAAAAAAAAAAGTCAACAGCTTAATTGTTAAACCAGGAGCGAGAGCACGCTGTGCAATCATCGCCCCGTCGCTATTCCCGGGAACAAGTGCTTTATTTTAATTGCAAAACTCGCACAATAAACCTGTCTTACACCTTCTGTGTGATTGCTCATCAAATCTGAACCGGTTCTGCTCGGTGGGACACAGGAGGAAAAGTCTTAGAGGAATTAAGCTGAGCAAAATGAAACCGAGCTCTAAATATTAATGATGAACCAAAACACATTCATTATTCAAACACAAAACCAATTCATAACTAACACACACACACACACACACACACACACACACTCGTATTGTTTTATTCTGCTCTTATTATATCAATGGTTGTTTAAAAACGTACAATTCAACAGTTATTTCAATCTTAACGACAAACCTTAACATTTATACTGATATATTTATATTGGTACAGCCGATTCCTGTTAATGGGACCACATCGGGACATGATGGTTTTGGTCCTAATAAGCGGCTGGTCCGATTAAACAAACATGCCCTATGTTAGAAGACGGGACGTGCTATGTAAC
>JAVSBV010000147.1:36379-51702 GCA_033117975.1 Parotocinclus spilosoma | reverse complement strand
CAACTTGGGATTGGCCTTTTAGGAAAGTGTGATATTGTGAAGTTGCTTTGAGACAATACTCTATTGTAAAAGGCGCTTATAGAAATAAGATTGAAAAATTTAATTTAATGGAAGTAGATCAGTCAGAATAATTAGAGACTCCGTAAGGAAATATGAACCAGTTTATTTACACTAATCACAAAAAGTAGGGGATATTTTGTTTTCAAATACCCCCTAATATTGTGAGCAGTATAGGGAATATACAGATAGTGGTGGGGTGGTTATCAAAAGAGTACTACTTACAATAGGACAGACATGGCCTTTCAGACACCATTTACAACTTGTTACAAATAGGGCATGCCATACACAAAAAATGGATAAAAAAACAAAAACTCACTAAGAACAATCTATAATCTGAATGTGAGCTAACGAGCAAGAAAGCACAGGACCGATAAAGTAGTTAAATGAATGTCTGACTTTGCCCTCTGGTTTTGGTGTTGATTGGGTGTTTACGACCACAATCGTATTATTTCCTGTTGTATTGTATTAAAACTTTTATTTATTATAACCTTGGTCATTAAATTGAACCAATGTAAAGTGGATGGTCATTAAACAGCATACTTGTATTATTCAGCAACATTTTGGGAACATTTCCCCCCAAATATGGCATCATAGACTGCGTGACATGGCAGGAGAGCTTTAATGTAAATCTGGTTAATTTTTTTTAAGACGATCTAACTGGGTTATGGTTGGTACTTTGAGCAGGACTAATTGAAAGAATTTGAAAGTTCAAACTGTGGACCTTTCACTTTCAGTGGCTTGGACCGTACCCTGTAAGAGTGTATTGACTGTCTGGTTGAAGGGGTCTGCTATATGATCCAAGAGCACAATCATCAGTTACCTAACCAAAAAAAAAAAAAAAAAAGAAAACCTGGAGAGAAAACATTTAGAAGAACAATTTGAGCCTGTAGGATAATAATTATGACACATGGTTGTATTAAATTATTTCACATTAACATTTTACCACAAAGACATTTTTATAACCAATTTGCCACTAACCTTACAGGAGGCTTTATTTCATTTAGATGACTACTGTGCCCTAAAGGCAGCCAGGAACATCATTATTTCCTAACTGATTCCGCCTGTAAAGCTACTGTTAACAGGAAGCCTTGCAGAAGAGTAACCTATAAATGAGTGAATTATAAATTGGTTTTGTAGCGTTTCCTTTTATTTGTCTCACAATGTACAAAAGATTCAGATCAATCCAAGGCTAATAGACTACATTTCAAAAAAGTAAAAATAAGGCATACTATAATAGAACAAAACTTTCACATTCTTATGCTGGTTTGTGCATGTTTGTGAAATGTGCATCCCTGTGTTAGGTCAAAGTGATCTTACACAATAAATCGCATTTGCTTAAGTTGCAGCAAACAGTGAATTAGTGAGAGGTTAAAAGGGAAACGAGAAACAGACATCAACACGGAGTTGAATGAGCCAGAGAAACAACCCAAACATTTAGTAGATGTTAAATGTGCTTGAGGTATGTATGATAAACATAAAATGTAAAAAAAAACCAACAAAGAACCAAACTGCAAGATCTAAAAGCAAATGATAATAAAGTAATGGACATGTAAGAGATTAACATGCAGTCTCTAAGGCAACGAGACAAGCAGTTCTTACTGGAAGACTCGTTTCTTTTTTGGCAGTAAACAACCGCTTGGAATCCACATTAATGGAGCACATTTGGCAGTAACTTGCACAACGCTAGTTGTTGTTTTTTTTCCCTCTTTTAAATACTCTCAGAAAGTAGCATCCAGTCCATCATAAGGGAGATGAAATAGGACAGAGCTGGGATTATGGAGGGAAAGTGCAATCAGCTTTGGCAAGATAGGTTACTGACAGAACCAAGAGATTCACAAAGCTCAAAATGGGTATTGCCTTTAAAACTTCAGACGCCTTTTCCAGTTTCCATGCTGGCAAATCCGAAATATTTGGCTCGAGTTGGATCAAGAAAGCGTGGTGGATCTGATCTTTACTTGACACGGTATCAATTTAGAATTCACACTGATCAGCTGTAACATTAAAACTAGTGACAGGTCAAGTAAATAACAGCGTGATGCAATATTCTACTGGGAAACCTTGAGTCGTGACATTCATCTAGATGTTTGTGTGTAAAATCCCTTTTGAAACCCTCGATACAGAGATAAAAGTCACTCACTGAAGCCTGGGTGTCTCTGGGTGTCTCCGGCGTTAAAATGTACTCACTAAGGATGAAATATTAATTGCATTTTTGGTAAGTGAATTTTAACATTTCTATTTGGCACCACAATTAACTGGAACCATTGGAAAAGCCACATTATTTGCAAAGCGTTGGCTGGGCGACGAATCAAAGTGATAATCTGACACCACATATGCTTCCGTATGTGACAGACCACCACCGATACCTAAACATTGTTGCAGAACAAATACACCCCTTTTATAGCAGTGGTGTTCCCTGAACGATAATGCACTCTGACATTTTGCAAACATAACTCAGGAAATGTCTTCCGAACAAGATCACAAGTTCAAGGTGTTGTCTTGGCTTCCAGATTCCCCAGATCTCAATGGCTTGGTGTGGTCCAAACCCTTTAGAGATGGTTTAGCAGGTCCCCAGAAAGTTCCTTCATTTGTGCCATTATACACCTCCACAAACATGATACAAAGATCAGGCTTTCTCCAATTCTGGCACTTGCATGCTTGTTGCAGGAATTCTGCCTGGTCTGCAGCTGGGCAGCCCCACATTGAAGGCTCTTGGCACATCCCACTTATAACCACCAGTACAAACTTCTAACATGTGCCTTCCACTGGCTCTGACCACATACATGGGACTTCCTTCGTTGTCTTCACATAAAGATGAGCCATGGGCACCCAACATCCTGACACTCGCCCCTCCTTGGACCACTTCTGCTTGGCCTCAGTTGTCTGAATTATAATGATTTGGTCCTTGTCAAAATAACACCGGTCTATCAGAGATGCTCTATTATTATATGTAATTGTTATTTGATCTCAGTGGTCATATGTTCGTTTAAGAACTTGCAGCAAATCAGTCGATACGCAGGCATCTTCAGGTGACATTCTTCTGATGGAGAATGCAGAACAAAAGAGTTCAAGGTGTTGTCTTGATCTTGTCTATTTACAGGGGGTCTTACAGGGAATCTTGTGGTCCATTCTGCAATGGGTCACAGCCATGGCCCAACAAGAGGAGGCTTTACAGTGCCAGTTTGTTATATGGGAAGATTAGCTTCACCTCCTTAAACTGAACAAGCTCTATCACAAAAAAAACCCCAAAATAATAATAATTTGCTCCATCTAATCTGGTATACACTTGTGAATTTGTATTTGTTAGAGAAAACCTTTTGCAGTGACTCTCAGCAGCTTGGGTCAAGAATGTTCAAGAAGGCTAAAAGAATATTGTGAAATGTCATCACACACATACAAGCTTGTTGCTGTTCCAAGTACGCAGAATGTCCAAACACCTTAGTGCTCCAGAGCTGCCCAGTACCATCCTGACCCAGACCTCTGGTTCCAGGTACTTCGGTGTTGCACTTATGGAGCCATGTAACATAATACCGAGCAACCAAGAGGAACAGAAGTCAAAAACGTTGGAATAACATCATCAGGACTTAAACTAAATTAAGATTACCACAGCAAACAAATGTAATGATAGTGCATCACTCATAGCTGCTGGATCTTACACTTACGTTAACATCCATTCAATGGGCATATTTATGTAATCAGTTCGACTCATCACATTGGTATTGTTCTCCAAGCCAACTTCATACATGGACACTAAAAAGAAAGGATTTTTAGATGAGACTAAAATGTTACGATCCCTTTAGGTGCATCTAAACAATATCAGGCAAACGGTTTTAATGTTATTGCTGATCTGTGAATATTATCTCAAGAAGCTTATTGATATTGTTAGACACGAATAAATCCACAAGCTAGAAAGTAATTACCTTCCGTGTAAAGCTCATCCTGTACGACTTCAGTGTTAATCCAACTCAACAATCGGCAATTGCTTGCCTTTAAATTTATGCTGACCAATAAATGATCACATTAGGCTGTTAAATTCAGTTATATAATTAGCTGATTTGACCCAAAACAAGGTGAACACTGTGTTTTTTAAACGCACAATTATACACAGCTAGATTTTTTGGCTACACATTCACCCCTCCCCAATCTACCCAGCATTAAAACCCTGCTTTGGTATGGCTTATTAGGTGGGATGTGGGATCCAGAGTATAAAGGACACGGGGTCAAAGTATCCTGGCTGGGACCATCAGAGGACCGGCCAGGGTCACTCTTGCAGCACCCACTATAAAAAGGAAGAACCTGGTCATGTACACCCTCAAAACACACAGTGCACATGTAAAACCGAGTAACAGGTGCGACTTTCTTCCCTTTTCAATTATTAGTAAACTTGATACATAATTCAAAGTAAGCACCAAATAACCTGCTTTGATACAGATCACCGTTTCTCCATCAAGGTCACTGTACCAAATCTTCTCCGGGGTGAAAATTAGTTTGACTTGAACTTGTTACATTCAAACAAAGAGCACATTAAATACACATCTGAGCAACCCAAAAAACAACAGGATTTAAACGAAGAATTTCGAGCGCTTCGTCTTACAGCGTAAATCCTATAAAGCTCGACGTGACCTTGCGACCCAGGCACCTTTAGCGTTCACCATTTAAAGCTCGCAACAGTTCAACAGATTCTCCTGAGAACACGGCCGTGAAAGCACACCGAGTGAAGCAGGCTGCGTGGGTTCGAATTGCTACTGCAGTGTGAGGACGGACTGGTTTGGGCACTGGCCCAGTTAGTCTGCGTGTTTGTGTGTGTGGTCCAGTTTCCAGTTTCCAGGTGAGATTGTACGAAAGGTTTACGACCACGTGTGTATCTATAGTGCGTTAGTGTGATTTCTGTGAGCAAGTGGTCAGACACCAGTTTTAATCGTATTAGTCCGTGAACCATGTCAGGGTAGTACATTCATTAAACAGGTTAAATACAAGACCGACAAAAATATCAGCAAAGTTAGTAGAATTCTTACTAAGAATATTTTTATTAAAATAAATGCAAAGGGGGGTTAATAAGAAAAAATGACAGCATACACCATTAACTTAAATGCAAGCATGTAAAAATTGACAAGAAAACTATTATAGTTGCTAATGAGTTAAACAAGCTAAGGATCAGCAAGAAAAATCAAATATAATCATAGGAAAGGCAATACTCCCAACAAGAGAGAAACGGTGAGATGAAAAAGGGTGCGAGAAGTTATATTTTAACCCCTAAAAAAATATTGTAGTGGGTCATTAAAAAAAACAAAAACAACAACAACAACAACAAAAAAAAAAATAAACGGGTCCAAAGAGTGATTTATAATATACATAGAAAATGAAGATAGAAAAATACATTAGAAACCTGTAACAATGATTGTAAATTACATTATTATACATGTAGTAGGCAGGCAGGAGAGAATACAAGATATTTCTCTATAGACCTGATGGACTAAATCGACCAAGTGACCAACAGCATGTAGTAACATCGCAGAGGGCATTTCTCTTAATACTGCTTCATAACAGGGCTGTCTTCTCAAACCGCTGTCTGATATTGCATTTCATTACTTGAAAAGTTTTAAACATAGATTATTCGACACAGAAACGTGAGAAAAAGCAAAAGATTGACCTTTCCTGTGTAACAGAAGAGAGAATGAAACAGGCTGCCCCCCCTAAACAAAAATCACTCAAAATACATATTTAAGATTTGTTCCTTGCTTTCAACATAACACTTTAACCCCCCCCCCTCCACCCGCCCACCCACCACCACCTTGTTTCAATGCCTGAAAACTGCACAAACCTTATCTGAATTTAAATTACACATTTTTCTGGTGTTATTTGTTGGTTGTTGGTGTAGCGCCGCAATATTGCTTGACCAGCAATCTTGATCATCTAAATCCTCAATCTGATTACGTTCTGACCGGGCTTTGAGGCGGAATTTAGGATTTCGGCAGCCCTCTAAATCAGACGGAAAGGTGCAGTTTCCAAACGCTGAAACGAGGGAGGGTTGTACATTTCGTCCCATCCCAACAACTTGGCAATTCTAAGTTCATATTCACGTATCGTAAACGGCAGTTTGTTCCGAACAAAATCACAGTGACGGTACAAACGGCACTGCTAACCTAATAAAGGGAACTTTTTCTCTTCCAATGCCAGAAACGGGATGAGTTGAGGGGAAACGAGGTAAGAGGGGAGCAGGGGACGAGACGGACATGAACCTAACCTCGGGAAGACGAATCATGGCACGTAGTTAGCTGGTCGAATGACTGCTATTCCTTTTGCATAGAGAAGATTCAGTGGCACGGCTGGGCGACAGCATCCTAGTCTAACTTAACACCTCGAAAAAGCCTCGTCTGCTGTTTGCCTCTCTATGCACCGTCAAAGCCGCTGCAGAATATTACTCAACATAATGCTGAAAAACACAAATCCATCAGTAAGGCACTTTTTTTTTTCCTCCCCCCTTCCCTTTTCAAATTGCTATCCTTCTTCAAAAACACTCCCAGCATCTGGAAATCCAGACGTGGTCTTGGTTTTTTAGTTCCTTCACCAAACACGCCCAAAGAGTCACATTTCCGTATACTATTTTTGTTTTTTTTGTTTTCTCCGTGTTATATAACTGCAAGTATAAAAATCTAAAATTGGCAAAAATATATTTCTCCAGCACCCTGTAAAAGTATCTAATTTTGATCGTTTCAGCATCTTATGATGTAATGACATATCTACACTTGTATATGTATCATGTATGTATAAAGCAATCTGAACAGGCAGACATGGCTTTCACATCCTATTTTTTTCTTGAGAAAAAGGTTCAACTATGGGTTCAGTACTAGTTCAGGACTACTAACTTAACGTGTGCAGGACACACGGATGAACAAATTCATACTTTCATATGGGGAAAGTGAGAATACAATCAAAAGTTGATCACCAAATCTAACATGATTTCTCCCCTCAGGCCATCTTCGTGACTGGGGGGAAAAAATACGGATTTCCATCATTTTTTTAAGGGCTTACAAATTTGAGACTAGGAAATTTAAAAAAAAAAAGAAAAAAAAAAAAAGAACAATACACGTTATATATGAACCCAGGTATGTACAGAACACTGGTGCTGGACAAAACTCTCCCCTTTGTGTTTAATTGTTCCATAATCCGTAGTGTTTTGTTTTTATTTCACTTGGAGAAAGAAGCACTGTTGGTCAGGGAGAATTGGCTTTTTTTTTTTTTTTTTCCTTCTTCTTTCTTTCATGCAACTTGATCGGATGTCAAACATACACGGTCTTTACGACCTAGACTAAAAGAACCGAACCCTCTGCACTTGGATACATAAAAGTATATAGATAAATTCAGTATATGGAAACCCTTTGGCTAAATAAGCACACGTAATACTTTTCTTTTGTCTCACAGCTCAAAAATATTTCTATAAACTTCAGGCACTGTGTTTTGAGGCTGGGGTTTGGGGTGGCATAGGTGAATACAGTAGCTACTGTTGGTGCCCAAATTGCCCAGCCCTTAAACCTCCTAAGATTTAGATTACTGAGAATACTCTTTAACCCCATCCTGCTGCGCTTAGATCTGCATACTGCCCCCTTCTTAGCTGGCACTCGTATTGCATTATTAGCCTGGTAAAGCTTCTTCCTATTTTTCAAATAAAGAAAATGAAATCGTTGGAAATAAAGGTTTAAAAAAAAAAAAAAAAAAAAAGAAGCCGTTTCAGCAGTCCATCATTTTAGCCATGCATTAAGTGTCAGCTGGAAAGGCGCACCTATAACGTGTCAGGACAACTACAAAAATTATATATATATAAATCAAATCACAGGAGTACACATAAACGTGATAAGTTTGTGTGAGTTGGTTTTTTCCTTCTTTTTTCTTTTTCTGATGTCTACAATTTTGACGTTTGGATTACAAACGCAACAGGTTTTGAAAATCACTTGGAGCCTGATCAAATTAGACTATTAATCGGGACGAATCAGAATGTAGTGGCTGTGTGTGTGTGTGTGTGGGTAAGGGAGTGGTACACGCTGTTATTGCTTTTGAACATGTTTTGCTACCATCCCTATTGGGAATCAGAAAGAAAAAAGAAACAAACAACCACAGAAAAAAAAAAGGGTCATTACACTCAAAACAGATGTCTCAAATCACACAACTTGTTGGCTTGTTGCTGTTTGTTCTTGTGGAGGTTTGTGTTGGTTTGTGTGTTAGGGTCACGGTTGCCTCTCTTTCAGCGTCCAACAGGCTAGCAAAAGGCAATTACCAGTTAATCTGATCAGCAGGCAGGCTTGGGGCGGCTCATCACTGGGTGAAGAGTTCAGAGGTCATGTGTTAGTTGCCAGTGGCAGCTAGGTGGTTAGGAACAAAAAGAAGGAAGATAGAAAGGGTATTAGTGTCAGAGAGAAGAGACTGAAATGACATCATTTGAACAGTAAAAAAATGAATGCAACAATCATAAATCACCGCCCCCCCCCCGCCGACATAGCCAACACAAGCACAGCCCAAAGTCTGGTTCTAATCATGACACGGTTACATCATGATTGGGAAACTCGCTAAACCCTTTTAACCTGAATTAAAACATTTTCATTAATGGCATCAGTAAAGCGCTTCCATTGCCCCGCATTCCCACAAACAAAAGCAAAGAAGTGACATACTAGTACAGTTTTAGTCTTTTGGGTTGGAATGCGTGTTACAGACAGTGATTAGTGGTAAGGGGTTTACGGTAGCGCTACGCTACAGAATAAATCGCTGATTTGGTTCTTAAGTTTTTGGCAATTTTATTTTCCGACATTAGGCACACGAACGATTGGGTACAGCCTTTATTTAAAAATAATCCACATATAAAACAGTTATCACAACGCTAACATATTGTGTAACAAATTGTACTGTATTAATTCACTAAACAGACATGTGTTATACGGTATATAGGCTACACTAATCAGTTAAAACCGAACAATAATGAGGTAAACGGTTGCTGAAATGCATTAAGTGTGTGCAAAAACAGTTTCAAGTCTTTGGTTTGCTTCAAAATCTACTATATATTAAAGTGCTGGAGTAATAAAAGAAAGTTCTTGTTTCGGATGCGGTCACAGTAAAGGAATGCGTCGAGCCACGTTTGTGCGCTCGGCCAGTGCCGGTATAGAACGTTAAGTGCTTCTTAAGCAAAACTACAGCTCTGTAGTTCTTAACAGTTTAGAGAACAAAACCACACATGGTTGGATCCCGGTTCAACAAAATCCCAACAAAAACGCACACAGACAAGAAAAAATAGAAGGGTCTTTTCTAACTAACCTCTGTCAGCGGTCACCATCCTTTGGTAAGGATGGACCCGTGAGTCATGCCTCCGCACTTTAGTAGCCATTGCACCTAGATCATAACAGGCCCACAGAGTTAGACACCGTCTGCTCACACTGCACTCATGATGCGTTAATGCAGGCTTAACCTAAAGGTATTCTACTGAAATGTCCCAATATTACCGTATTTACTGTAAACCTGCATTAGCGCAGTGAGAATGATCAGAGGATTCACACACGACGTTTCAATATATATTGCTCACAAGAGGTAGTGAAATGTAACAGAATTAAATATCCCCTCATTTTTGTGAGCCGTTTATGTTTATGCTAGAGCTGTCAAAATGTATTTAGGAAATTCGCTGCGTTAATCGAGCCCGTTTTAGCAGAGGCGTCTCTGGCTTGCTTGGAATTGACACTGAAGAACTCGAGCAATACAAATGAGCAAAAGCGTCCACAGAATAAGGGACTGTCCCTTTTTAATTTCCGAATTGTAAACGCTGCCTAACAACGCAAAGGATTTTGGATAAGTTCTAAAACAAAAGAAACGACGACATTACGAAATGACTAGCAAGAATTGTCAAAATTGTATCATGAGAACGAACATGCCTGCCTTTATTTCTGAAGAGTAACAACTAAAAATGGCTGCGTTTATTTAATAAAAGAAATAAAAAAAACATAACCCTATTTTAAAAGCCTCACTAAGAACAGTATGTGTCTTCAAGCATCACACACAAAAACACACACGCACACAAAAACACACACACACACACAAAAACACACAAACACAAATTTAGAGTAATCAATTAACCTAACATGCATGTCTTTGGACTGTGGGAGGAAACCGGAGTACCCGGAGTAAACCCACGCAGACATAGAAAGGACATGTAGACGCCATACAGAGAAGACCCAGGTCGCCCCACCCTGGGATTGAACCCGGGACCTTCTTTCCGTGCTGCGTCGGTGTTACTCACCGAGTCAGGTTGACAGCGTTACACATGGTATCTGGAATGTAAGAAACGGCGCACTGGGGACCATTACGTACGTACGTGCGGGTACATAACGTTAAAAACGATCAGGATTAACGCAGCTCATTTTGACAGCCCTAGGTTATGCACACACAAACATTTCTGAAACATTCAGTACGCCAAACGTGTCGTAAATATAAAACACCTTAACAAGTAACAAATGGACACAACAGGGCTCCTTGAGACAGGTGGGTAAGGAAAACACTCCCTGAACATTATAACATGGTGAAGACATACTGACCCGGCTTATTTTGTACACATCCAATCTGGGCCAAGTTGTCAGACTGGCTCTTCTTGATAGCATTACAGCATTAGCTACTCCAGCAAAGTGCCCATGCAGGCTGGAGAGCGAACTGTGTGAAATACTGATAGCTCCCTCCCACACCATCTCTCAAGAACCCACATGCACCCACGCAACACGTCTAATCAGGAGCAAAGGAGCAATCTAGTGGACAGCTGCCGCTCACACACAGAGAGAAAGAACAATAAATCAGAGAGGGGCAAAGCGACCAGTGTGTACGGGCCGGCGTGTCTGTTCTGTTTGGTTCTGTTGAATAAGCTTAGCCTGATGTAATGTCTCCACTTCAAACTGGAAGACTTCTATTGTTGTCTAGTCCTGTCACATGGACAGGGTTTGGGGAACAAAAATGCATACCTTTCACCAGCTGAAAAATCATTAGTCAGAAATGCACTGATCGGTCTGCCTTTTTTTTTTTTTTTTTTTAGGATGGCGAGCCATAACCGGTGATCAGATCATTTTCATATAACCAGTTCTGTTCTGGTCGCATTTAACTAGAGCTTAAAACAGCCCAGTGCTTTCACTAACTTTAAACAGCTGCTGACACACGTTCACGATAAGAAGCGTTCGATTTTAGTGGTGTTCCGAGTGCTACTTGTTCAGCTAAATAGTTTTTTTCTGACAGTGCAGTATTAAAGAGGGAGTAGGGAGACTAATTAGAGTAGGGTTATTTATTTCAGCGAGGAAGCTCTTCAGGACGCGCCGTTCGCAAAACATGCATAGCGAAAAAAAAATATATAAAAAAAAAAAGCCGTGGTGGAACAACTGTTTAAAGACAGCACCACCTCCCTGAATACGAGGAATTTGACAATGCTAAAAAAAAAGGCGAGGACGTTAAAGGTAAAGCTAAGGAGAGCACAGATCCAGCATAAGCCGGCTGCCCCTGCTTCCTTTGTTTTATCAATGAAAAAGTTTCCACTAAAAAGCAAGCGTAAAAACGTGTGTGTGCAGTCATTTACAATTCCTACAACCCCAATTCCAATGATGTTGGGACGTTGTGTAAAACAGAAATAAAAAACAGAATACGATCAAACATTTCAATCCAAGCTCAATTGAATACACTACAAAGACAAGATATTTCTTCTATACATGTTCAACGTAAAAGCTTTATCTTTTTTTGCAAATGTTCACCGATTTTGAATTTGATGCCTGTAAGACGTTCCAAAGATGCTAGGACAGGGGCATGTTTACCACTGTGTTACATCATCATTTCTTTTAAAAACGTCCAATATGCATTTGGGAACTGAGGACACTAATTGTTGAAGCTTTGTAGGTGGAATTTTATTATCTTCTTTTTTTCTTGATGTACAATTGCAGTTGCTCAACAGTCTGAGGTCTCCGTTGTCGTATTCTGCACTTCATAATGCAATGGATTTTCTAAAGTGTTCCTGTGAATTTCCGTTACAGAATGATGTCAGCTTTTAATGCAGTGCTGCCTGAGGGATCGAAGGTCACGGGCATTCAATGTTGGTTTTCGGCCTTGCTGCTTACTTGCAGAGATTTCTCCAGATTCTCTGAATATTTTAATGTTATTAGGTATTGTAGATGTTCAAATTCCTAAATTCCTTCCAATTGCATGATGAGAAACATTTTTCTTAAACTGTTGGTCATGAAGTTCTTCACAAAGTGGTGAACATTGCCCCATCCATGCTGGTGAACAACTGAGCTTTTCGGGGATGATCCCTTTATATTCAATCATGACAGTCACCTGCTGAATGTTCCAGTGTTCCCAATCTTTTGTTGTCCCTGTCCCAACTCTATACAGACCTCAAATTCAAAATGAGTGAATATTTGCAAAAAAAAATAAAATAAAATAAATAAATAAAGAGTTTAACCGTTTGAACATTTAATATATTGTCTTTGTAGTCTCTTCAATTAAATATGGGTTGAAAGGAATTTCCAAATAATTACATTTTTATTAATGTTTTACACAACGTCCCAAATTCATTGGAATTGGGGTTTTAGAAAGAAAATCAAAGGTCATGTAAATAAATAAATAAATAAGGTAATCCGGGAAAAGACGAGAAAGTACATTTTATCTGTTGTGTGTAATGCAACATCTAAAAAAAAGAATCTTTTCCGTGGTTATGTCATCAAAAACAATATTCATTGAATTTAGAGTAAATGTCCAATATCAGGATATGAAATTTGGGTCATATCACCCTAATGCTGTCATAAAAGTACGTCCTATAAAGAATCCCTGAGAACAGGGAGCAGGTAGAGCGAGAAAAGCAGGGTGATCGCTAAAACATGTCATGCAATCAGACCGCCTCTGCTAACAACTGCCAGGGCATTGGTGTTGATGCATTTGTGGATTGAAACGGCACCCGGTCTCTTGAGAGAGAGAAAAAAAAAAATACCTCAAATATTACTCCGCTTATTTATTGATGGAAGTGAATCTCTAATATTACCTCTCTGCAAAGGGGAGTGAGGCTAAGTCCCATACTTTCCATTGCATAGAGGGAATATTAGAGAGGAACGAGTGCTCCGATATGGGAGACAAAACTAAAATGGCACTAAGGAGGTGAGAAAGGTGGAAGGATTTAATGACTGCTCGCTGCAGGAATGCATAAACTGAGGGAAACGCAGCCTGCGGTGTGACCAAAAAGAGAGTGAGGAGAATTTCAAATGGTGGCAGGAATCCACCTGCAGACTGCCTGAGGAGGGGGAGACAGAAAGGAGACGGAGATGTGTGCAAGCAAGCATGTCCCTGTCACTCCTGCAGTTGACAATGCGCGCGCACGCACACACACACACACACACACGGGAATACTACCTCATGCCGTCTTTGCATTGCCTTTAAGAGGCAAGGACTGCCGTAAAAACACTTCCACTTAAACAAGGATCAAGGAAGCATCCACCCCAACCTGTTTCAGGAGGCCCTTTAGCTTACACACAGTGACCCCACTTCCCTTTTCCAACACCAGACCTCAGCGGCTTAGCACGTATTTACCTTTCACCAAGTCCTGTGAAGGGCCTGGCATCACAATGTCCAAATTGCCCCCGTAAAAAGGCGTGATGGAGCCATCTTCAAGCCCCCCGTAGCCTGTGGCGCCAAGCCCCCACACCCGCTTACCTAGGACTCCTCCATGCTCGATGGGGTACTCCAGGAGAGAGGTGGGTGCCAGGGCATAGGGGTAGTCGTAGGGTGTGGCGTAGATGATGCCTGCGTCGGGTGACGGGGGCACCAGTGTCGGGGTGGCATTGGGCAGCATGGCTGGCATCTGCGGCGGTCTGAGGAGGTTCATGATGGGCGCGCCGGCCGGAGTCGGAGGACGCAACGCGGCCGGGGGGAGGACCTGGCCGGCGGGAGCGGCAATGAGCCGAGGGCCCTGAGCCACTGCAGCTGCCGCTGCAAGAGAGAAAGCAAGGTTCGCTGGTGTAAGAGAGCGAAGAGACAGAGACAGGAAAGGAGGAGCAAAGGGATGTCAGGTGGGCAAGTGAGATCAAGAAAGTGGTGGAGGATGGAGAAGGATTGAGAGGAATGGAAAAAGGTGGAAAGTGAAAAGAAGGTGAAAGCGTGCCTCACATTTGGAATGTGATTTGAAGAACATTGTTACGAGGAAAAGGAAATAAGTAGTACAGAAAGAGAGTGGCACAAACAGGAAAAAAAAAAGAAAAAAAAAAATTTAGTTCATGCAATGATCAACCGTGAATCAGAGAGAAAAAAAAAAATTAAAATAAAAAAAAAGCACAGAACTAAAACAAATCCCACAACCAACACGAGTGAACATAAAACCAATGATTAAGTAAATTAACCAAAAAAGCAGGTGCATTAATCAGCAGAGGCTTACATCTCATCCAGGCACACCAAGCACCAGTAGAAAATCAAATAAACATGAACGCTCTTAACATCAAGTCTAAACGCCATGCCATTTTATTATTTGGTTGTAGCCCAAAGTGATGTAACAGGTTCTAATGTGATAAAAAAGCCACTAAAACCAGTTTCAAGAATAGACAACATGGACAGGAAAAAAATCATACATCAATCTGATCAACATTAGCATTCAGTGTAAATAAAGGCTTATATACACCTAGTTCACATCTGAATGGCAGAAAACGATTTAAAATAAACCCTTAAAAAAAAAAAAAAAAAAAAAAAAAAAAAAAAAAAATACCAGCATTATCAGCAAGAGTTCCATATATATATGTGTATATATATATATATATATATTAAAGAAGGTACAAAGCTGTGCTGGACAGTACATGATTGTCCTAAACATCTTCATATCGTTTTAATCAACGCGTTTATTTAAACTTAAACGCTACGTGCAGAGTATCTAATCTATTATGGGACTATGGTAATCTAATACGTCTAATTAACATCCATTTGGGTCATCGTCTTTGTTTCCAGATCTTAAACAGTACACGTTACCTTGTGTGTCTGCAGGTCGTCAGTTTGTCATGCTTCAGAAACTTTATTAACCCTTTCAGTCCTGTCAGGTTTTTTTTTTCCTTTTTATGTCCAGTACAAGAGAAAAGCTTAATTATTTATATCATCTTGCTTATCTTGCATCTTGCTTGACTTTTTTTATTGCTTGTTTCGCAGATCTGCCGACAATCCTATTTGAAGAATACAAAAACTTTTTATTTTAATTTTTTATTTTTTTGTATTTATCGGATCCACTGCAGAACCAACAA
>JAVSBV010000147.1:2712-14248 GCA_033117975.1 Parotocinclus spilosoma | reverse complement strand
GCCAAACTTGAGCCTCGGTCTCTCATCGTCTGAGTCAGTCTCGTCACCAGATGGCTGTTCGCCAAAGCTCGCTCAGTAAAAGCAGAAACCTGGTTTACTGTACGTACTGTACGTATTACGTCCCTGTGTCAGCCGGAAATGGACCTGCAGTCAGTGAAGCGGAGCGCTTACCAAAGTATCACAACAATAGATTTTGATTTCTGGGAAAATTTAAGGCTTTTAGGTGCGCGTTCTAGCGCGGAAAGTACGGTACACATTTGGCGTGGCGCGTCACGTGACATGGTTAATATACCGTCACCATTTTACTATACCGAAATACCGTCATACCGCCCAAGCCTAATCTGGAGCATAGTATTACAATCCTATTTTCATTTCTTTTTTTTTATTATTATTATTTATTGTCTCATCCTTTAGTCTAGATGAAATAGGTTGACGATATTTAAGCTTATCTCAAAATGCAGGGCATCAGTAAACCCTGAGAGGTGTCATTGCATGACTTTTGGGGCTTGTAAAGACTTGGAAAAATTCTCTGTTGCAGAACTGACGCTCCCCCATCCGGCCTATCCTCCCTCACACGTTTGCAGTTATGTGCCTGTGTCACACCTGATCCAGTCAGAAGGCATTGGCAACATCCAAATCTAGGTCACCACATGGACATGGACTGGACAAGTTTTTGGGTTTAGGTGTCAACAATGTTAGCCACATTTGTATCAAAGAATAAGGATTCACATCCAGGGGACATTGCTGCTCATGAATGTTAAACACGCCAACCAGCAAATTTGCAGCCCAGTGAAGGAATTAGCAGCCTAGTGAATGCAAGAGTTGTCATCTTGGAATACAGGGATAGGAATATTATGTTCCTCAAACAGGAAAATCTTGGTTGCCCAGCAGCTCACTGTAGGCATTTTGTGTTCAAATTTACTGTCACAGCCAACCGAATCAGTTTCACATAATTAAAACACCCTGTTGTGACCGTAGGGTATAAATTCAGTCTATAATGAAACTTTCACAAACAGTGAACACAACACCACAGATACAGTGCATCCGGAAAGTTTTCACAGCGCTTCCCTTTTTCTTCATTTTGTTACGTTACAGCCTTATTCCAAATTGTATTAAATTAATTTCTTTCCTCAAAATTCTACACAAAATTATGACCATTATGACCATGTGCCGATGCTCTAGTGTTACTTCTCGTTGTTGGTGAGTATTCATCCTCTGAGTAAATACTCTATTGTAGTGGTTTAACTGTTGCATAATCAAGCAAAATGCCGAAGTAATCAAACATTCTCCTTACTTCCTGCCTCTTGGCTGTGTTAACTTCTGGTTCTCTCCCATTAGATATGCTGCTAGTTAGTGCTGCCGGAGTTTTCATGCTGCACAAGGCAACAGTAATGGATAATAGACTATGTGCTCCTAACCCATCAATAACTACATTTTCTATTTTCTCTCAGAGCTGATGTTTCTTTACCAGTTCCAGCACCACACACTTTGATGTTCTTCCAGCCCAGAATCACTCTACTGGTCTTCATCAACAGAACCCAGTCTCACCAGAGTGCAGTAACTCCCTCCATAGTTTGGACATAAGAAGACGTTGCACCTCCAAGTATTTCAAATTGAGGAATAATTTTATAATTTATTTTGTTTTATAATTTAGTTTATTTTATTACTAATTTAAATTTTATTATTAATTTGTTATTTATTTAAACTATTTACCTAATTTTGCTATAATTTAATATACTTACTATAGTATTTATTTCATTAACATCTAGGCCACCCATAGAGGATGGGTCCCCTGTTGAGTCTTGGTCCTCCCAAGGTTTCTTCCTACCATTTCATGGAGTTTTTCCTTTCCACTGTCACCCTAGGCTTGCTTAATTTGGGATTGGCCTTTTTTAGATAATATAATATTGTAACGCTGCTTTGAGACAATGCACCATTGTAAAAAGCGCTATAGAAATAAAATTTGAATTGAATTGAATTTACTTAACACATCATACATCACTCTCATATCACCCATGTTCCGTCCGTACCGAGCTTACGGCACGTCATATCCTACACATTAAGTAGCTACAACAGCTATTTACTGTAAATCATCATATTGTATGATTTATAACATTCCTTTATTGTTGGAATTAATATTTTAATATCTATTTTTAATAGCAACTATAAAGCGAAAATCTGCGATTATTTTTTTAACATTTTTCAAAAACCCGCGATGCACCGAATCCGCGAAAGGTGAACGGCTAAAATACATACATATACCGGTCTGTGTGAGTGTGTGTGTATATTATGTTTCTATTACATTGCACAGCTTCCATAGGAGCAGAAGCACCAGTCTCCACCAGGGGAAGACAAGCCTTTAAAAGGAGAACATCACAGAACCTCCATCACCTTAAACCACACCCTGTATACAGTCCTCATTGTTGCCTTTGAGGGCAACAATGCTTAGTATCACTAGCAAACTGGCAGAAATGAGATCATTTGAACAGATAACTCATTTCCGATCATGACCACTTTAATTTATGTCTTTTTGCCCACTGTAACCAGGCAACTTAGATTTTCTTGCCAGACACTCTGCTCCGTATGTTCATGGTACGCAGTTCCCTGCGGAGCGGACATTCAGAAACTGGTTGAGATGGAATTCCAGCCTGGAAGTGATTTTTATTCACAAGCCATGTAACACGTTGGCGGTTCCTGTCCATTAATTTTGTTTGGCCACATTTCTGACAAGACTTTTCTGCAGACTGGGATTTTTGCCACTGCTGGTGGACCCATATGACCGTGCACTTCGATATAGCTGCAAATTCAGCTACTTCCTTCACACTTGGGTGCGCTCAAATGCAATCCCTCCTTTTTGACAATAGTTAACCTTTGCTTTCCGACCCATTTTTCCACACATTGAGCGAGACACGTACTGCCCTACGTACCGTGTGTGTGTTTGCTGTAAAGCCATCAAACTGCTGTGTAACTCTGCGGCACTTTGTACAGCGCATTAATCACAGACAGCATTGACTGCTTCTCCGATCCAAACACACTGACCTTCAGCTTACACAAAAGACATTAGTGCCATCCATCTACTTAACGTACGATGGGAGAGAGATGGGGAGGGGGAGGGAGGGAGGGAGAGAAAGGAGCTTTCAAGGTAATGAAATTCGGACATAATTTAGAGTAAAGACTGGCAGGGACAGGGCCTGGCCAAAGACTAAAAATAGATTTGAGTCAGGACAAATTAAATTGGATTTTAGTTTTTTTTTTTCCTGCTTTCTTTTAAGTTAGGCTTAAGTGTACGCATGAAACACTTCTTCATTCTTTATTTTCCATCCCTCTTGCCACGAAAGCAAGATAACAGCATTACAGTGCTGAATGAATGGAATCATTTCCAAACCAATTAACCTCTGACAGAATGCATGAGAGGACAGGAATGAGAGAGCTCCGTACACGAGAGAAAGAGAGAGAGAGAGAGAGACAGAGAGAGAGAGAGAAAGGGACAGAGAGGGAGAGAGAGGGAGAGTAAGACGGGGAAAGAGAGAGAAAGAGAGAGAGAGAGACAGACAGAAAAAGGGACAGAGAGAAAGACGGGGGGGGCAGAGAGAGAGAGACAGAGAGACACTCACTTCTGGATCTTTCACCACCACCCGTCTCTCCCTCCGTCTCTCTCTCTCCTCTCTCTCTCTCTCTCTCTCTCTCCCTCCCTCTCTCTCTCTCATTGGGATGCAGCTGAAAGCTCTGCCCTATTCACTCAGAACACACTTTGAATCCTGAACATCACACTTGCCTCTCATAACACCTGCCCCTGTGTGTGTGTGTGTGTGTGTGTGTGTGTCTGGCCCTACTGCCTCGGTTTCTTACATTACTTACGCTGTATCACGTGATCACTGAAGAGTTTCAATCAAATTAAGTTTACAATATATCTAAACTCTACATTAGCCTTTTGTAGCGTTCTTGCATCAGGGTGCAGTCACTGGAGTCGCTAATAGTCCCCTAACGTGAGGGATTAAATTTTATGAGGTATTAAATTGGGTATTAAATGTAATGAAGTATTAAAGGTAACAATTTCTAAGACATTCTAACAGCACACACGTATTGTAGTGAGCACCAGTTTATACTCATTGACAACAAAAAAACGCACCCAGATCGCTGGTGTACATTTGTAATCACCGGGCCTTGCCACAAGGGGGTGTAACATTGCTTCCCCTGCTGCCCTATAAAAAGCTTCACAGAGGCTACTTTTGTATAGTGTACCTCTTGGTTAGAGATCAAGACCACTGAGGATTGTCTTTCGACTAATCTTTTTCGTTCTGACCTAGCTGTTAGGAAGTGCTGGAAGCAGTGGTTTTGTGAGGGGGCACACACATGGTGAACAGGCTCTGGACAGCCCAGAAAGACCACCGGTAGAGAGGATTATTTGATCCACCAATAAGCACAAGCAGCTCTCACAGGTTTGTTAATCCACCATCAAAACACAGGGGGTGCAGGGGGTGCGCCTTCACCTTTGCAGTGGGACCCCTGTCTCTGCGCTCCTCGCACGTTCAGAGCTCGTGCTCTTCGGTCGTTGGCACCTACCTAGATAATTCCCAGGAGCTTAGCAGAAGGACCATGGCCATTACGTGTCCTGCCATAGAGGACCAAGCTCTGTCACCTTTGAACGAGAAACCTAGGCTGCTACGGGACTGGAATCCTATTGTCCGAGGACAATCAGGTTAGAGTTGGAGGAATCATGGTGAGTGCTTCAATCTTGCCTTTGCTGCAACTGCTGGTGTGATGGTCTGAGGAGCCATCACATACAACAGTCATTAACCCCTAGTAGTAATATGAGGGACACTAACAATTTAGACATTTTATGTATCATGTTTGTGTGGATGATTTTCCTCTACTCATTTGTACCAAGCTGTAAATGCGTTTCTAAATGTACCTGTACTATTGTAAGTAGTACTGCTTGGTTTGTTATAGTCTCTCACTACACTACTCACAAAAATTTGAGGATACAGTCGAATCCGGTTAATCGGACCACAGTGGGACGCGATCGTTTTGGCCTTAATAATCGGCTGGTCCGATTAAACGAACATGCCCTATGTTACAAGACGAGCAAGACGTGCTATGTAACATATTAAATGTTTATTAAACCTTTATTGTACTATTTACCCCTATAGCAAACATACAAACAAGAACTACTGTTACTTATGAACTTTGTTCATTGAAAAATATGTTTTTCGAAACGATCTACAACACAATATATAGATACTAAAATACTGTAAAAAACAAGTTCTTACTAAATTCCAGTCAACGTTTAAACGCTTATCCAGTGGGAGACGCGTTCTCTTGATGGACTGCACTTGAACAAAAGCATGAAAGTGGTGGGTGTGTTCACCTCCCGCTGGTTTTGCTCTTGTCAACACAACTTTTCGGATTTCCTGACCCTTGATAAAACCATAAATTCTCCCGGGGATCTCAAAAATCCTCCCATATCTCGATGAGCCGCATTTTTTATTCGCTCTCGTGCTTTGGTCCGATTAAATGGAATTTTGGTCCAAATAAGCAAATAACTGTTAGGGTTCCTACCTTCCCCCGGTGCGTTCGGCCGTCCTCGCCGGTCGCCATTACAGAGCCATCGGTGGGACGGCATACTATCCATTATCTTAATTATGTCCAGATCCTGAACAGCTGCTTCGCGTCCTATAAAGGCGTGGTTTTTGGCGCTGTTCAGGGCCAGGTCATCATCATTCAGACGGGATTCCATCGCCGTTCGGTTCCCGTGTCTGACCACAGGCGCCCTTGCGCCCTACCGTGTTCCCTATAGATAGTGGTAAAGTCCGGGGGCTTATTAGGGCCGATGGACTGGTATGGGAGGGTAACCCTCGAGGTATTTAGTTTGTTAGGGACACTTTGAGGGTTTTCTCGTTCCGTACCCGTGCGGTCCTCACACGGTCAGAGCTCGTGCTCTTTGGTCGTCGGGACCTACCTAGCCTCACTTCAGCCGGGAGTTTGTACTGAATAGGACACTCCCGGTCTGGCGTCTTCGTTTTAGAGCTCACGCTCGCCCTCTGGGGATTCGGCGCTCCTCGTGATTTATTCTCGGTCGCGCTCCTCGCGTATTTGAGTTTATTTTCATGTTCTGGCACTTTGCGCCTTTTGTGTGTTATTCACACTCGTGCTATAAGCGCGCGCTGAGCTTATATGCTCGCCTTCTTGCGCTTTAGCCACTTCCGCGTTTTCTTCGCCCCCTCGCGCTGTGTGTGCGTTAGAGCTCACGCTCGCCCTCTGGCGCTGCAGCGTCCTTTTCTACTCTTTACAGCAGCAACCCGGTTCTGTGTTAGAAGTGCACTGTCCGGCACTCTTGTGCTCTATTGAGTCGGACTCTAGACGGCGGCTGGCTCGAGGTGTGCCCTGACTAGAGTAACCACCGGGTAAAGACGCACTCTATAAGACATATCCCGGTTTTGGCTTTTTAGTATTGCATGCACATTCAAGCTCATTTTCGCTCCCTGGCGTTTGGACTACCTCCAACTCGCCATTAAAGTGACGTCCCAAAACTGTGCTTTCTGCACCTTTGCCCCGTCTGACGCTTTGGCATCCTCTTGCGTGTTTCTCCCATTTGCTCCCTTTATCCTTTCGGTTTCATTATGTTATTTATTATGTTTGGCCATAATCTAACATTCACAGAGGTGCCATGCTGATCCATGATCCATGTTTACATTTTATCATTTAGTCTAGTAGCAGGTGATATGTTTCTGTGTTTACATGCCTAGATCATACAAACAGACCCAGTGGCACAAATACACACAGACGCACAGAGACACATACAGGCACTCCTGGCAAACAATTAATCGCTTTGGACTGCTAAGCATGCTGATACACTCCAGCGCTGCTGGCTGGATCGACAGTCATTAATCAGAGCATCGTTCAGCCATTTACACACTCGTGTAAACGATCAGAGCGGTGCGGGGGGACAACAAGACAACCTCTCTCTACAACATGCAACACACTCACAGCTATTTCTGTTAAAACTTACATCAGCACTTCCCCCCTCTTCCTTTCTCTCTCTGTCTCTGTCCCAGGCTGGTAGATTTGCCTTCCTACACTGCTGTCATTACCATGAAGTGTGTGCATTCGCGGGATTTTCGGCATCAGTTCATTCTGCTGTGCGTGTGTGACCTCTGTGCCCATGTGCACAGTAAGCACACAGAAGTCTTGAGCATGCAGATTTCTGGGTGTTCATCCAGTCGCACACATTTAACTCATCACTATTTTTAACGACTAAATGATCACTGTAACTGGGCAGAACCAGGGAAAGGCACGAGACTTTAACAAGAGTATTTCAATAATATATTTAGTATATATTGTAGATGTAGGATGTAGGATTGTGCTGCCATTGTGTGTGTTGTGTTCTCTGGCTTTGTTCAGTTCCACTGGGGTTCAGTTTGTAGCTCCGTGGCCCAGGACAAGCTCCAGTTGCACCAGTTCTCAGACTCAGGAACTATGAGTTATGGTGATGTCTGGATAAAAGAAATAGCAGTGGCTGAACATGGAAAGCACAGCTTATTAATTATATTCTTACATTTTAACTAGGGTTGGCTCGATACCATTTTTCAATGCCGATACCGATATTGATACTGCACACTTGAATATCTGGCGACACTGATATCAGATCTATACGTTGCTACCACCTATTGAATCACATTGCATACGTCGGCTGTTTTATTTTTACTTTTATCATCTTTGAGATTAAAATAACTTCACACAGATGACATGATGACCATGCTGCTGGCTAACCCAAGTTCCAGCCATTGGCCACAAGACACATCTCGGTTTACAGCGTGTCGTCCAAATTGTAGTAAAACACCTACGTGATAGGAAAGATATCGGACTAAACTGCTTTTTACCTCATTGAATCTCCGATTCAGTGATTATGCCACATATTGGGCCGATACCGATACAGAATATCGAATCGGTACAGCCCCTGCTTTTCTGATCTGGGTCACGGGTTCTTCACTGCATATCCCTGGAGAACAGGGAGTGCAGGTGGAAGCATGGCCTGGATGAGACGTTGCAATGCCAAGACGTGACTTCCAACTGGCATTCCATTCTTGTTATATAATAGTTTTATATTTCACATAATGTCATATTCTCAGAGTTACAGATAGGGCTGAACATTTATATTTATTTAAACCAACATTCAGAAGCGCTAACTGATATAATCTTGCTAATTGTCATTATATCGCTTTTGCTTTTAAAAAAATTCCTGTTAATACTAATACAAAATCTGGTAATGCATTTCTTATTGTGTGTCCACGTTCCTATCATGTGTCTCATGACTCAGAGCCGTCCAGTCAGTGACATGGAAGCAAGATGGAAGAGAACTCAAACACAGAGTAGCTTCTATCAAATGTCGTAAACACTTTTTGGCTTTAGAAAATAACACAGAACAAAAATAAGTCAGATGGAAACAGCAAAAAAACTGTTTAAGCCAGCAATGGTAATGCAACCAATGGCTTCGAGCACAACCACAAATCTAAACAGTACATGGCTAAAAAAGACAGCAAGTAGTGTCTCCAGGGAGCAGCTTTCAGCAAAAACGCTACATATTATGAAAAGGATTCAAGTTAGAGGAGTAACGGATGCCGCATCCTAGTGCATCATGAAGAGATGATTTTTTATTTTGAATTGAAATATTTAAGAAATGCCTATAAATAGAGCGACTCTGTGTCACGCTGTTTAAAAACCACAACAAATATGTAAAAAACATTTTAGCAGTTGAGTACGTTTACACTAAGAAGCTCGTCAGTGAACTATGAGGACGAAAAACAACAGTGACAAAAACCCCCAAACAAAATATAACCATCTGTCAATCATAATCAAGGTAAAATGTTTAATAAGTCACCATAAAGGTTTGAGATCACATCTCCCAGCCGTAATTACAAGTCCAGAAAAATCAAGAGACCAGTCCAACACCACAGATCAACAGTATTGGCCGGAAAACATAATAACACCAATTGCTTAATTAAATGTTTAAAAAATGTAACATATCTACAGGTTGGAACTGTATGACAGCCATTCCTGAACATGTTCTTAGTGGTATATTGACAGAGTGTTATATTCTCAGTGTGAACTTTTAGCATCCAGCGTAAAACCTGTGTTAAAACAAATATATGGATGACAAATGGCAGTGATCACCAATGGTACCTGTTCTAGTGTAGTGCAAAGAAGGAGAAGGAGGGGAAGAAGTCATGAACATTGGCAGAGAGAGAGGTTTTGGAAGGGTAGGAATGTGTGGGGAATCAGATAGACATGCTGTGTGTACGTAAGACCAGGTAGAAGTCTGGCCAGGGGTAATCCTGAAGGAGGAGTATATTAAGAGTGCATCAGCGGATATAGGAGTGTCTGACAGAGTGATGAGTGTGAAGCTGGAAATTGAAGAAGTGATGATGAATGTCATCATTGTGTATACTCTGCAAAGTGCGGTGTGAGATGGAGGGGAAAGAAGATTTCGGCAGTGAGTTCGATGAAGTGTCGCACAGGGTGCCCGAGGAACAAAGAAAGGTGATTGAAGCGGACATCGATAGGGATGTTTGTGAAGGTGATGGAGAGGTGACGGGTAGGTACAGCCTTAAGGAATGGAACATGGAAAGGCAGACGGTATTGGAATTTGGGAAAAGGATGGAAATGTCTGTGGCGACCTTGCATTTTAAGAAGCAAGAGAACGCAGGAGGACATATGAGAGCAAAATGAGGGGCAAAAGAAGAGCGCTAAACCAGCGAGAAGATCAGAGATGTTCATAAGTCGCAAAATACAAGTCCAAGTCACAAGTCTTTAGGCTAGAGTCTAAGTCAAGTCACGAGTCTTTAGGCTAGAGTCTAAGTCAAGTCACGAGTCTTTTGAACTCTGTGTAAAACACAACTGTATTGTTTACTCCAATGCTGCCTTTTTCTTTTTTTTAATTCTATGCATTTTTCACTTAGAAAAAGACAATTTATTTGTTCTTGAGCTCTCTTAAACATTTTAAAACATATAACACATGTTACATGTTGCCACCCTTCGGTTATATCCAAGAATTTTTAATTCCCTGTAGCCGAAGCCTATCACATACGGCACTCCAGCCGAAGCCATGCTACTCTGGCTGGATGGTGGTGAAGAGATGCTGGACAACTGGGGAGAAGAAGCTACTGCAGAGGAAGTAGCAAAAGTACAGAGGAGTATAAAAGAAATGGTGTATGGCGAGCTGTATGGGAAGCTGGAGACAGGAGAGAAGAACGTACTAGTTATCCACATCTGGAAAGTATTGTGAAGTTCATGAAGGAACATTTAGGAACATTGAAGCGAAGACAGATCCAAAGTAGGGTTGTACGAGACGATAGTGTTGTGTACGATGATATCTTAATTGTTGTTTTAACGAAATAAGGTCTCGTGTAACATCCCTCACTTTGCAAAAAAACAAAACAAAACAGGACACCACTATTGGTTGTCAAACTGGTGCGGAACAAGAGTTAAAAAGACAGGCGGGAGTGCCCAGGATGACCATGATTATACATTTTTAAAAATACCTGTCACCATATCGTGTAGAGCAATCCGGCCTAATTAATCGTGATATTATATTTTGGTCAGATCGCTTACCCCTAATGCAGCCTGCTGTTTGTTAAGCTTTCTGATGTTAACTAAACTTTTCTGGAACTAATTTGCTGAGCTGAATGAATCGACTGTCCTGAAAAGGACACATGCAACTCTGCATTAAATAAGAACGCATAGAAATCCTCTGTCCCTCTGCAGCTTAATGAATGGGACCGACTTTCTCTCTGCAGCATAAGCACTGTGCACAAATCCTGCCTGCATCTGCAGCTGCTCCTGAACCAAGCACAGACGCAGATTCTTAGTATTTTATTTTCTGCACACGCCTTGCAGGAAAACACACACACACACATACGCTATTACCCTTCGCTTTGAGTGGCACGCTGAAAAACATTCAAACTGACAAACACGATAAGCGCTCAACATGTGACGTGCAAACACTCGCTGGTGCGTGTATCCACGGAAACACTGACCCACGGTGACGGATGGACATCTCCATGGAGACCTGTCACTGTGGAGACCAATGCTGTGCCCCTCACCACATGGTAGCATCAATATCAGCACAGGGGAGCGAGATGGATGTGTGTGTGTGTCTGTGTGTGTGTGTGTGTGTGCGTGCGTGCGCGTGTGTGTGCGAGTGTGTGTGTGTGTGTGTGTGTGTGTGTGTGTGTGTGTGTGTGTGTGTGTGCGTGCGTGTGTGTAATGATGATGTCTGGAACAGGAGGGTCGCAGAGAGCAGTGTTTACCTGATAGCTTCCTCCTGAAGCTCCCTCACAGACACCACGCCTCTTTTGCTTAAATTGACATCTACACAAGCCACAAGCCACACCTCCTTCATTAAAACTGACTTGTCCAAAGCCACAACTCAGATCTGATATAAGTGCACAAGCTACACCTTCACTCTGTGTCACGCTGTTTAAAAACCACAACAAATATGTAAAAAACATTTTAGCAGTTGAGTACGTTTACACTAAGA
>JAVSBV010000146.1:37356-50171 GCA_033117975.1 Parotocinclus spilosoma | reverse complement strand
TACCACATACAGCCAAATCTCTGACATTTGCTCTTCGCATTTGAATCGTCTAATTAATAATACAGTTTTTTGCCTGCGAATCATATAGTCAGTATAATGATGTGAATATAAATTAGAATCTTGGAAAAAATATGTACATGTCAGAATTGATCAGGGTTAGTATGTCTACTTGACCTAATCATGCATTTATGGGGGCACTTAAAGAAAGAAGCATTCAGTTGCATCACAGGATGCTCTTTGGTATAGAGCATATGTCATCATAGCAAAAAGGGGAACATACTTTTCCTGGTTGATTTGTTATGCTGATTATATGATTGGCCAGGGACAACATTGTATTAAAATCAAGAGTAATGTAAAATAGTAGCATTTTCATTAGCGATCTCTGTCCTGGTCAGGGTGTAGGATTAGATACCAGTCAATTGCAGTCAGAATTTCAATGCTATCTTTTACAGACTGTAAAAGGTATGACATAAATTAAGAACAAGGAATCTTTATTTCTCCTTCCATTACTTTAAACTCTGCAGCTGTTTTCTTGATAACTTTGGATAGTCTGGGAGGTTTTATTTATGTATTTGTGCAGCTGGAGCTACTTTTTCAGAAGATTAAATTGATATTGTTATTATGACTGCATTATGAGTTCACAGTGGATTAAATTAACCTGTGGACTTTTTATTAAGAGAGCAAAGTCTACATTTATCTATTTTTTTAACAGAGCACAGCCTCTGGATCTCTGTATTTATAGCGAACATTGCATGCAGGTGGTCGGAATGGAGCAAGCATCAGTGGACCATGTGAGTGTTTAATCAAAGAGAGACAGGGGCGTTGTTTGATCCGCTGTTCCACCGTAATATGTTTGCTTGCTATCTCGCTACGCAGTTGCCAAATATTTCAACATCAGTATTCTCTAACTCTTTTCAGAGTATTTGCTCGCTGTCATACAAGTAGCCAAAGGACTCTTGGGATGATAAACAGCGGGGGGTCACAGGTTAGCAATTCTTCTCCTGAGTGGAATTTTGCCTAAGTATTAAACTGCAGAGCAGGCAGATTTACAATGGAGTTCTTAATGTCAACCTGCCACACCAGTCCCCAAAATCTACAACTTTATACTAGATAGTGAATAGACTGTCTTTCCTTCTTTCCTTCCTTCTAACTTTCTCACTTTTTCTGTCACTAAAATCGTCCTTTTTTATGTTTTTCTTTCTAATATTTTTGTGGTTTTCATTTGCTCTGTATTTTATTTTATTTTTTAAACATATATTTGTCTTTTTTACATTTATTTTGGTTTTCTTTATTTTTTTATTGTAATTTTCTTTTTTATTTTTTCAGTTTTTTTTATCATGCTTTTTCCCTTCATTTCATTAATGTTTCTTTGTTTCTGTCTTTCTATCTTCCTTTTTATTCTTTATCACTCTTGATCATATTTTTTATAATTTTTTAATTTGATTGTTTTTCCTTCTTCCACCTCGTTCTCTTCTTTTTGTTTCTTCTTTATTTTAAAAATAATTTTTATTCATGTATTTTTGTTTCTGTTTATTTCACACCCTATCTCTTTCTTTATCTTTACTTTTATCTATTTTCTTAATTTTATTTTTACCTTCACGAGCATAACTTTTTTTCTTTTTTATTCTTGGTGATTTCTGCTTCTGATTGGTTTTGCTTCTTCTCATTGGTCTTTTTTTCTTCTCATTGTTTCTTTCATCCTTTTCCTCTCAATCTACTCTGACCATTACATCAACTTTTTTCATCACTTTATAACTTTCTCTTGTTTTCCTACATTAATATTTACTTACATTTACATTGATGTCAATAAACAGACACCCTTATCCAGAGCAACTTACAATTGATCTGGAATTAAGGGGTTGAAGGCCTTGCTCAATGACCCAACTGGGAGAGGAGGGATCTGATCCCTGGCCCATATGGCCCATAGTCCATTACTTAACCACTAGGCCACCACAGTCCAATTTTTTCCACATTTTTCCTGTTTATGTCTTATTTTATTTCTATTCCCTTATCCATTTCTTCATTCTAATCAATTTCAGGTTATGTCTTTTATTTCTTTATTTCCTTTTTACTTTTTTATCTGCACCATTTTACTTTGTTTATCTCATTTCACCAATGTATCTTATTATTTCTGTGTGTTGCTTCTCATTTCCTTATTGAATTAATTTTCCCTCTTAATTTCTTCCATTGCTTATTTTGTCATTTTCCTTCTATTATTTCGTCTTCATTCATTTATTCTTCCAAATGATCTTTCTTTTTTATTTATTCAAGTCCTTATTTTGTCTTGCCACGTATAATTTGTCCTTTTTTCTTTTTTAACATCTTTCATCCTCCATCCAGTCATGTGGTCACATCATTTTTAGGAGTACACACACGAGTCCAAGAGCTGCTGATGAATGTCATCTATGTGAGCAATTGAAGCAAGTGTTAAGCTCATTAATCAGTTTGCTCAAATACATTCCTTTCTTTTCCTTAAAGAATGATGGTGGAGGTGTTTACTGAGGTGGATGAAAGAAGAAAGCGAGGTGAATGGGCTTTAGCCAGGGGAGATAAGGCAGCAATGCAACTCCTGTTTGGGGAAAGATTTCACTACGACTGAGGGATGGTAAATGGTTAATAATGCTTCGCTATCTTTTTTGTGGGCTTCAGACTAGAGCACATTGCGAAATCTTTTAGTCTTTCTTCTTAGTGTGAATGGGAAGTGGTTCAATATAAGTTCATGTTGTGGATAGTTACAGAGTTAAAGAAAAGTAGGCAAACATGGATAGATCGATCCAGGTGCAGCATTACAGGTACTGGACTGTGGATCAGAAGATCCAGGCTTCAAATACACACATTTTCTATGCTGCCACTGTTTGGTCCTGGTGCAAGACCTTTACCCTGCCATTGCTTGACCTGCAAGACTGTGATTAGATCAGTTGTAAGCTGCTCTGAAAAAAGGCATCTCCTAAATAACTAAATGTAACTGTACCGCCACCATGTTTCACAGATGGCATAAGGTTGTTATGCTGGAATACAATATTTTCTTTCTCCAGACATTATGCTTCTCAACTAAAATGTTCTATTTGGTTGCATCTATTGTGAAAATGGTTTTCAGTGGCGTTCTGTTTTGTCCATGTGTTACATGATAAACAATTCTTTTTGAAGAGCAGTGGTTTTCTCCATGAAATCCCACCGCGCACAGTTCATACCTGTCAAGTTTTGGATTTAAAAATAAGGCAAATTTTCCCCTGTGTGTTTCAAGCCGTCCCACCAGCCCAACCGAGGTTCAGAATCTCTTACATTTTCAGACAGATTTACAAGAAATCTAAAATAACCACATGTGAAGCACTTACAAACTACAATTAGATCATCAGGATCTGATAGAATTTCCTTTGTTGACTGAAGCACATTTATTTATTTGACATATTTTCAGCATATATACATATATATATTTGTGGGCGGGACCAGAGTGGTTGATTTTACATTAGAGTAAAGCACAAACAGTTCTGTTTAATGACATCCTATTTTCTGTAACAAACTTTCTCACCAGTTCTTGTGAAGTTAGTGACATTTAAGTTTGGAGAGGCACAGGAATGTTTTTTAAAATTACAATATAATACGTGAAATTTACGGGAGGACGGCGGGCAAGAGGGGTAAATACGGTAGTTTCCTGGCCAAAACGTGAGACTTGACAGGTATAGCACAGTTGTGTGTATGTTGAAATCTATATTGTCGTTCAGTGTTTACCTGATAGTGGACTCATGAACATGTGAGAGAGGCCTTTAGGTGCTTAGAGGTTACCCTGGGTTCATTTGTGACCTTGCAGACTATTGTACAGCTTGCTCCTGGATTGATCTTTGTTGGTCCACCACTCTGGGAGGGTAAGAATAGTTTTGGATTTCCTCCATCTATACACACTCTGACTGACTGTGAATTGTTAAACTGTTTAGAGATGCTTTTGAAATGAGGTTCTCAGAATGAATTGAATGGTCGGACTCCGATAGATCCCAGTTGTTTAAATATAACAGAGGTCCCACTAGCACCTGATTGTCATCCCATTGATTAAAACACCTCACAAAAATGAAACCTTTGATATTTTCCCACAATATATAAACAACCAAGCATATTTTTTATGTGTCATTTGTTTACATGGGTTCTCTTTATCTACTTTTAAAACTAGTGTGAAAATCGGATGATGTTTAGGTCATATTTAGGGAGAAACAAGTAAAATCGAAAACACTGTATGAGGATACATCTACATTGTTCTTATAAAACAAGAACGTAGCTTTTCTGACAGTGCAGTGCACAGATCTACAAAGAAACCCGTGACATTAGAAAAGAAACAAATCTGCCGTTTAAGCCTCTGTTTCGTATCTCTGTCGCGCTGGCTATTAATATCACAGCACCTCTGTCTCCCATCACTGAGAGATGGAAGTCCAGGAGCAAATATTTTCATTTAGAGAGAAAAGCACTGGAAATTACAGGAATCAGTCAGAGCAGGGCTGCTGAGCGTTGAGTAATGACAGGACCCCGGCCTTTACCCTCTCCCTCCCCTCTTTCTCATCCAAAGTCAAGCATAACGTTGACTTTTACGTATCGTAACTAGTCCTCATGCACCGAATGCCCGATAATTACACACGCTGATTGCGGCTGTGCATCCAGCCAGAACCTAATTTCTATTGTCAATAACCACAAAGAAAATATTTTTGTCTGTGCCCCTGATCCCTAAAAAAAGAGGCCTTAAACTGTTTGGCTTGACGGTTAAACAGCCCCTGCTCCATATTGCCTAGTATTTCATTCTAATTAGCTGAAAAAACAAAATTGGCCTGCAGTTATCAAAGTGGAACTATTTTGTGAACCAGTGCCATATTATTTCAATTTGTCAAGCGTGCACTCCTTGACTCGACAGTCCAGTCAAACTCCAGCCTCCATAACTACTGTTGCTCCTCCATGCTGGAAGGCCAAATAGAAGGACTTTTTTATTTTAATGGGAAAAATATTCCCCTTAACCGCAACATGCTTCCAGAACCCGAGCCAAATCAAACAGAGCATTTTAGATGTGAAAAATATGAAGATAACAATTATTTATCCTGGTAAATGAGAGCGGGCGAGAGGGATTATCATACATTCACTTGCTATGACACACTATTTTTTTTTTGTTGCCAACTCGCTGAAAAGGGAAGGGAAGAAAAAAAGGAGTTCAGCTGTGAGAAAAAGACCCTTTTTGTATCCACTAGATTTTATAAATTATCCGGAGGATCTATCTTGCTCAGTCCGTCCTGCTCTGATACAACCATGTTATACAACTGTATCCATCAACGCTTTGGCCCTGGTGGTGGGATTTGAGGCGGTTTTGGCATTGGTTTCTCTAAAGTAATGTTCACAAAACACATTATTCTTATGAGAAATAGAAGCTTTGAGGTCGCCTGTGTCCACAAAACATCTTATTCAACTTCCTAGTTCAAAATCAGTGTCTTAAACCTTTGGTTTAAGAGTTCTGATCAGCAGAGAACGGTGAATTAGAAGAAAATCCTATTCAAGCACTGTTTATATTATATAATACAAATAACATGATTGCAGAAATAGCGTTGTCTAAAATGGGTCAGAACAAGCATGGCAAAATATGGCCTGACAATAAAAGTAGCTGAAGGATTGGCCAGCATATTCCACTAAAACATATGGTATTGTTTGGAACGGTAGAAAAACAACCAACAAACTATAGCTGAAATGCACCATGAATAGAAAGCTCACTAAAATGAACAGAAACTACTCCAGTGCTTCCTCATTGCTTACCAAGTAGGGGAGATTCATAGTCATGTGATTATTGTTTAGACCTGGAAGCTTGCAATATCATAAAATGTTATAATTTGTAAAGGGATAACAATTCATTTAGTCACAATGCTTGTTTTTTAATATTAAAAAGTATATACTATATGTTAAGCCTTGTCTAATGTCTAAAATTTGACTCATCCATCAATCAAATTGTATTTTATTAATCTGCAAATTTAATGTAATAAGGTTGCTAGGTCTCTGGTTTTAAGTCTAATTGTTTTGCCCTGGACACACCATTGCCCAGAAGCTGCATGGCTCTCTGACCCTTCGTCTCCTTCCATTGCTTTTCTACACCCTGTGCACTCTGTGATCCATTTTTGTTCTGCTAATATTATACTTAATAAAATCATTTCAAGGAAATTACTATAAGGAGACAAAATTATTATAGAACAATATAATAACATATATTCCTAATATAAAGAGTTAGGAAAATATTTTATTTGTAAGAAGTAAATCTCCACATTGAGGGCATAGGGAACATGAAGTGTACACTTGAGCAGGAACATGTAGTGAACACAAACACTCAGGAGAACCACAAATCAAGCTTCAGTGCAGTCTGTTATCAGATCATTTAAAGTGGACCTGAGAGAGGGAGAGTGTTAAGTAAACGAGGTTGGAGCTCTGGCATCTCTCATGGCCTTGCTACACACTTTTTACCTAAGCTGTAAAAATAATAAATATTCCCAAAAGTGTTGGGGTGAGGGGCGTCAAGCTAAGCGGCATTCATTACAAAGTAAATAATCAGCTCATCGCAGGTGTTGTTGGCTAATAGTTTTATGTACTTGGTCGCAAAAATTACATTTGACTTCCAAGAGTTTAGTTCGTTTTAATCTAGGGAACATGTAAGGTGGGAGCAAGGTGGCAGTGCTTTGTAGGAGAACAAACTCAGTCTCTCAGTCCCTCAGACTTTCACTGGCCTTCTTTATAGAGAAAACTAAAGTCTGAGGAGGATTCAAGAAAAAGACATGCCATACAGACAGTAAACTAGAGCATTAACTTGTGACATTGGCATCATTGTTGTTGCTACTAGACTGACTGGTTTCAGAAACTGCCAATATACTGGGATTTTCAGACTATGAGCTGAAAAAAGAAAATAGTAAGGGCAGTTCTCTGGGAGAAAATGCCTTGTAGATGGCAGAGTTCCCATGAGAATGAACAGACTGGTTCAAGCTCATATAATAGGGGCAATAGTAACACAAATAACCATTTGTTACAACCAAGGTATGTAGAAGAACATCTCTGAATGCACAGCAATTCAAACCTTGAAGCAGAAGACCACACCAGCTTGGGGCAATTCTATTTAGTCAACAGAAGATCAAGAAAACTGAAATTTCTCCTGCAACTTTCATACAGTGAGGTCAGAATTGAACTTACATGACATGAAAGTGTGAATCTATCCTGCCTTGTATCAACAGTCCAGGCTGCTGGTGCTGCAATGGTATGGGGGATATTTTTTCTTCTCTTTCTGACCACAATGGACCATTTTCTGATGGCTTCTGGCAGAAGAATAACATGTCATGTCACAAAACCCGAATAATCTCCAACTGGTGAGTTCTAAAGGCAAAAAGTTTGTGTGCGTGCGTGCGTGCGTGCGTGCGTGTGTGTGTGTGTGTGTGGTAGTAGATGGGGACCATCATTAAAGTAATTCAAAAGAAGTTTAGAATGAACAAACAGTATAGCAGGTACCATGCTCGCATTCCTGTGCACACATTTCACAATTATCCATGTATTAGGATACAATCTCTTAACCTGTTTTATTTTAAGTCTGTAAATGTTATCTTTATGTAAGCTTATTTTAAAGTATAAGGCCACCTTTATATAGTAAGCCACTAAAATAGCTAATGAAGGTAATCAGTTGCACATTTATACATTTATACAGCGATTGAGTAACTGAATTAAATTTTACCCTCAAAATTAAATTGGAGCCGTGAGTAATATGACATTTCAGAAACAGTCATTTGGACATTTCCCTTGTGTACTCACTTTGTTTCAAACAAGTTGGGGCAATTATAGAAAGGAAACAATCAGTAGCATGTAAGTGAAATATGGTGATTAATCCCAAATGGTCCCCTTATTTAAAACATAGTGCACTGTAAAGAGATATTATTTAAATCTACTCATATAGTAATGTGTGGATCCAGCTGATCTGTGTACTAATATTTCATTTATGTCCACAGAATGTCATGGAACACTACTTAGATTAACTATTTATGTTATATTTCTTATTTTTGTAACAGAAAAAAACAACCCGAAATTGTATTGTTAGACTGATATACTACTAAAGCAATTTTCCATCTCTTATCTCTCTCTCTCTCTCTTTCTCTTTCTCTCCCTGGATATGTTTTAGACATCCAACTGCAATCCAATCTGCTTCCAACAGAAGGCACAAAGGTCAAAGGACACAATGAGACCCAAAATTCCTTGCTTTTGAGTTCTGAGAGAGGAAATCCTATAATTATGCATCTAAAAGCGATTGCTGTAAAATGTTTCTGGATTCAGTGGGCAATACCTTTAGTCTGGTAATGGCTTTGTCATGTCTGGAATTATATGTAACACACAAACACACACACACACACACACACACACACACTGTAATTGAACGTCTGCTACTTAAGAGGCCTGTTTGGAGCAATTACAGAGCAGAACATAATTTCCCTTCATTAAAGGGTAATGGCTGGTTCATAGCATTACCCTAACCTTGCTATATATATATATACTATGTACACAAGAACAATCCATAGTCATATAACGAATCTTAATAACGTTACTATCCATAATGATATTATTATTACTATATTTGTAATTTTCTGATACTTTTATTGCCATAACAAAAGTCATAATGAACTGGACTGAGGCTGTGTGGAAAGCCGGTCTCAAATGAATAAATTATCAAGGTCTTTAGGCTACTTATGGTATTTAACATAAAAGACTTGGCAATGCCCAGCGTCTAAAGTGTACCAGAAGTGTACCAGAACCAAATCATCAAAAAGAAGTTGCATGCAAGGTCAGAGGTATCCAAAGTCTGGCTCTAGGCCAAATGCACCCCCATGGACAAATTTTAAATGACCGGTAACATCATTCCAAAGAATACATTAGTAGTAACCCACCAACACGTTGCAATTTTATCTTTCACCTAAAACTGGCAACAGTATGTAAATTATTTAAACAAAGCCTCTTATGATTGCTTTTATGAAATCTTGGACGTTACAACTATAGAGCTGTATTAGTTATATATACACTGCTCACAAAAATGAGGGGATATTTTTTAATGAATATGAAGAGGATCCCACAAGAACTGCTGAAGAATCTGATCCTGTCCATGTCCCATCACGTCCCGTCAGTGTGTTTTAGCAGTCTTGGGTGACCATACACCCTACTGAACAGTCAATGTGGGGGCACTCTCGTCTCGTCTCGTCTCGTCTCGTCTCATCTCGTCTTCTGTTCACCCCCATGAATATATCACTTGCTATTCAATCACCATAATTAAGTTTGTGTTAGCCTAGCTGTCAAGGTACTGGGCTCTGGACCAGAAGGTCCAGGGTTCAAATCCCACCTCTGCCAAGCTTCCATAGTTGGGCCCTTGAGCAAGGCCCTTAACCCACAACCGCTTGGATGGTAAGATTGTATAAGTTGTAAGTCGCTCTGGATAAGGGCGTGTGCTAAATGCCGTAAATGTAAATGTAAGTTTATATCTCATTTGTGAAAATCAAACAACTTGACTTTTCATTTGCTTTTCTGATGATCTTGTTTAATAAAATAAAATCAAACACTTCTTTTATAATCATTGTATATTCATTTTGAATGATCCCCTCATTTTTGTAAACAGTGTAGTTAGGAAATATGACTTATATGAACCATAAATATTAGACCACATTTAGGAGTAATTAATGTAGAAACTCTGCCCATCCTGACCCTAATCTAGCAGTCTCTGTTAGTTAAACAAAAAAAGCTTGTGATCAATCAATTCAGTGATGATTATGTGAAGATCTCTCCACACCGTGTCCTGTTTGTGGGCAGAACCCTCCACCCAGGACACGCTTCCAGTAAAATTAAACGCCATTCCACCAGAGGAGCCCATGTTTGACATGACGTTTTTGGTGGTTAGTGTTTGTGGTGCACCATGGAATTACGTTTAAAAAAATGTGTCGTGGGAAAAAAATGGATGGAAAATGCGAACACACAACGACTAAACATCAGCAAACACTCAGATGTTCTTGCTCATGAAATACTGAGATTCCCTTTTCACTCTTATCAGTTTAAACACTAACAAATATTGGCCGGACATTTCCTGTTCATTGGAGTACTAGTGAAATGCTGGAAATGTTAAATAAATAACTGAAAATGCAGGAAGACACTCAGGATATGGTGCCAGTTCGACGTGGATCAACTCACCCACTGCCAAGATTTGCTTCACAGTCCACTCAGCAACAAAAAATACTAGTGGCCATCAAAACCCATTACCATCAAAATCCATAGTAGAACTGTGACCTTTCAGTTCAAACTGTGAAAGTTCGAAATAAAACTGTCAAGCAATTTACAGGTTTTCTATGAAATCTCACAGTACATTTGTCCTGGGCATGTTCAAGAACACATAATGGAGTTTAAATTTAGCATTCGGGAAAGGGGCAGCGTGGTGGTTAGTGCCGTCACCTCACAGTTCCAAAGTTCCCAGTTGTGTGGAGTTTATGTTCTACCTGTTTCTAGAGTTTCCTTTAGATTATTTTTCACTTTGAGGTAGTGAGTTTGTGTTGGTGTGTGTGCAAGTAACCTGAAATGGATGTGTGCCCTGTTTAGGCATGGTCCCTGTGGAATAAGCAAGGAATTAACAACAATGTCAATGTGCTGAGAGGATTCATAGAAAAACTGTCAATTGCTTGACAGTTTTAATGTTTAAACTTATAAAGATCAAAGTTTTATATGAAAATTTGATTAAAATTTGGCCACTGCATGGTGCTATTATCATTTTCTTTACCTAAGCAGGTCCTTATTCTTACAGATTTAGCTTATTTACAGAGCAGAGACCAGGAGGGAGGGAGGGAGATCTTATCTTATCTTATATATATGTATATATAATGGGATTTTTCAAAAAGAATATGAAGCATTTTTTATTTTATTAAACAAGATCAGAAAAGCAAAAGAAAAGACAAGGAAAGTTGTTTAATTACACGAATGAGATGCAAACTCAATTATTGGGATTAAGTAGCAGGTGACATATTCATGGGGATGAACAAAGTCATTGTAAACCCCCACATTGACTGTTCAGTAGGGTGTATGATCACCCAAGAGTGCCAAAACACACTGACAGTAATGGGGCATGGACAGGATCAGAATGTCCAGCAGTTCTTGTGGGATCCTGTGAGTTTACCTCACAAATTCCTCTCAGATTATTGACCGGTTGCCAAGGAGAATTCTGATTATCGGTGGTTTCCCATTATCTGATTACTCAACTGAATGTATAGACTAGTCCTTGATTGAATTACTGAAGATAATTCTGCAGATTATCAGGTGCAATTGAACGCATTTTATAAAACAGTCCACATTTAGTACTGGATATGTAATGTTCCTTATTTTCACTTATTTTCAACTCCTCATGTCCCTAGTTGCAGAAGTATGAGGAGTTTAAGAGCTATTGTGTTAACGTGTGCAAAATGCTTTTATATACATTTATATTTATACATTTTATAATACATTTATTCCTCTTTTCTCAAAAACTGCTGAGTGGGTCCAAGATCTGGGTCACCATCACCACATGCTGCTCTACACACATGGTCCAACCCTCTGAACAGGCCTTTAACTGGCTTCATTAAACTCCACTGAAGCATGAACATTAGGATCGTTATGACAATTAGGATAGTTATGGCTTCTTGGGTTTTAGCCTCAGGCTACTTGCGTTCGAGCTCCCAGGGGAGGCAGAAAGTGTTACAATTACGCTCAGGCATGTTAATAATCCTAATAATGCTAATAGCTCATGTTAAGCTCACCACTGGTTTCCTCGATGCTATCGATCTCATCAATGCTATCAAATCCCCCTACAAGAGTTTTCAAACAGCACTTGTTGGACCTCAACAGCATGTGTGTTTGTATGCGTGTGAGTGTGTGTGTGTGTGTGTGTGTGTGTGTGTTAGCGCTGTCATGTGCACCCTGATAATACACATATGTTCCTGCCAACTTAATCACACTACTCACATTCCTGGGTGAGCCATGATGAAAGGCAAAAAATAATGCATGCGGCTCTTTCCTTTAGCCAGAACAGAGTTTAAAAAAAAATAAAAAAACGAACACAGAGAGAAAAAAAAACACAGACATAGCATTAGTAATTGCCTTCCAAAGAATTGAACAGATCGTGACAGAATGGTGAACTCCCAGCGATACAAAGCAGAAATGGAAAACATTGACTAGTTGACCTTAGGCTCATAAAAACACTTTATTGAGAAGCAAAATAAATAAAAAACACATTTTTCTGACATGGCACGGCGTGCACCAACACCAGCGTCAATGGGTCTGACGATAAATCAGTAGGATCATCTTGGCATGAGGACTAACTACTTAATACGTTTACAATAATTAAATTAATCTCCAGCAGGTTCTATAATCCTCAAACTTACCCCCCACACTGCTGCTGTAAAGTAAAAAATCAGGCAAATATACACAAATAACCAATCCAAATCAGAAAAGGTTGGGACGGTATGAAAAAAAATGCAGTGAACCTTACATTTACTCCCAGAGGAAACTTTTATTGCTCAAATGTTGATCTTTAATGTCTCAGGGGACTTTTTTGTGATTCTCACTTTTGTTTTATTTAGAGATCAACTTTGTCACAAATGTTTCTCCTAAAATTGCTGAGGAGAAATAGCAGTAAACAACAATGAGACATGAGATACTTCTGAGGTTAAAGGAGATCAAACTGAGAATTAGTTTTCAGACACAAAATCCAAGGAGATCTCCTTCTTGTCTTGATTTAATCTCTTTAGAAACTCCATATTTTTTCTTTTAGGATGAAC
>JAVSBV010000144.1:83714-98416 GCA_033117975.1 Parotocinclus spilosoma | reverse complement strand
TTGTTTTTTAATTTTAATACATTTTCAAAACTCTCAAGAAAACTTTTTTCACATGGTCATAATGGGGTATTTTGTGTCGAATTTTGAGGAAAGAGATTAATTTAATACAATTTGGAATAGGGCTGTAATGTAACAAAATGTGGAAAAAGTAAAGCGCTGTGAATACTTTCCGGATGCACTGTACATGGCATGATGGTGTATTTCTAACATTATTTTATTTACCCTTAAATATTCATTTTTCTTTAAAGTAGGCCATTAGATAATGATTAGTATCTGATCTCACAGGGCTTTCGGGTTTGTTTGATGCTGGACTACACCATGCTAGCCCATCAGGTCCAGACTCCTCAGTCATGAACCTAATATCTGCCTTGGAATCACGAGGCCCACAGCCTCCCCCTTCTGCCTCCACCCTCCTTTCTCAGTTCCGTACTCCCTCCTGGCAGACTGGTGAGTTTCCTTGCCACATCCTTGTTTTCATTTTTATTAAGAGTAATAACAAATTTTGCACCAGTTACGCACTTTGTTACATGGAAAGAGTTGTAAATTGTTGATGCTTTTTCTTTCTGTCTGTAGCAATGCACACCCCAGCCCCTGCCGAGCTCTTTATCTCCAGCACTTTGCCCGGGTCTGGCTCCTTTCCTTCCTCTTCAGCCCTCACGGCATATCAACACCCTGCTTCCTTCTCAGGGCGTTCCTTCCCTGGGGTGGCCTCATCTTTGTCTCTCCAGGACACGCCCACATTCAGCCCCACCTCTAATGGCCTCCTGTCACCTCATGATCCTTTGCTGCACATAAAAACACCCTCCCAGTCCAGTCTGGGTTTTGACCGTCTCCTCTCCTCACAGAGTGCAGCAGCATACAGAGGAGCTCAAGACCCCTCGAGTGCTCCTCCTTCTCAAGTCTCCACAGCATCCTCTGCCCGCCACTTACCTCCCCCTCAGTTTAACCTGCTCTCCTCCCAGCTTCAAGACCAGTCCTCTCATCTGTACAATGCCGCCATGTTCTCCTCAGCACCTGCACCCTCGCAGACCCCTACCCCACAAGAAAGAAGCATTCCGAGGCAAGACAGTGTAATCAAGCATTACCAGAGACCTTCCCCAGCACAGTCCCAGCTGTCCTCTGCCACGCCACATCCCTTGCAGCATTATCTTAGTTGTGGAGTTTCAGGATACCAGCAGCTCTCCCACCATCGCCATGGAGGAATGAACTGTAGTCCTCTGGGTGACCACAGCCCATCATCTGACCCCAAACCCTCATCTCGGTCAGACCAAGTATACCGTCCCATAGTACAGCCTGCATATAGTTCTTCCTCAACATCCTCGTCAGCTGTGTCTGGAAGTCATATTGGTAAAACAGGAAAGAATTCTAGTTCAAGCAGTGGATACTCTTCATCTGGCTCTTCATCATCCAGAACGCCCCACACACCACCCTCAGCTTCCTCCAATACATCCTCCTCCACCACTTCCTCTAACCCCAGTGCTTCTTCAAGTTCCTCCTCGGCACCTTCAAGGCAGCAGCCACCTCCCCAGTCTGCACCCCAACCTCCACCACCTCCTCCACCTCCCCCCCCTGTGTCTTCAGCTGCAGTTCAGCAGCCTCCAGCTAAGCCCTGCCTTTCCGCATATGGCTCCCCTGTTGCTCCGGTTAAACCCACCCCTGGCCTACCTGGACAAACTCCACCACAGCAACACTCCCAGTCATTTTCACCAAGTCAGCCTCCTTCCACCCACTTGTCCCAGCCCTATGGGGGATTCAGTTCGCCTCAGGCCCAGGAAGTAACTTCTGGTTCTGTGGGATCAGGAAAAGGGTTTGGTGGTCTTGGAGCAACAGGACGTTCATTTTCAGGTGAGGGTGTGTATGGTTCTGAATCGGGATATGGATCTTTACCACCCTCACTTGGAGGAGCAGGAAGCCCCTCAATGGGATATGATGGCACAGGTCATTCACCTGCGCTAATTGCAGGGGGTACAGGTGCAAGTAGTACAGGGTCAGGAGGAGGTAGTACAGCAGGAACTGGCAGTAACAGTGTTGAAAGTGGTGGAGGTGGGGGATCATACCATCTTCCGGAATCTAGCCCTTCAAACTCTGGAATAGTCCGGCCTGGATTGCACTCCCCTGCACCCACTCTCCCTGCACAGTCACCAGGAGGAACTGGAGCTAATAAGTACCTACCCTCAGTTCTATCGCCAAATTTTCTGTCATCTCCACAGGGGTACTCAGAGACACGGGCACAACAACCTCAAACGCAACCATATCATCCTGCGTCATCCAAGAGCAAGCCAGAGTCTGATATGCTTGGCATGGAACGACCCCAAGAAGAGGATGAAGATGATGATGATGATGACTTTCTAATTCAACACCTATTGCACTCCCAGAGCCCAGGTCCCCATCCCTCTCAGCACCAAACCCAGCAGACAACACAGGTGACTTCCCAAGAGCACTCATCACAACAACCAGTGCCACACAGGGAGGGGGCCAAAGGGTTATCTGCCTATGAATTGAACAAGGCATCAGAGGAACGATATCATTTACAGAGTGTCATTCGCACCAATAATGCCACCAATAATGCCGCCCCAGGTGCAGCAAACACTGCCGGACCGGGAACTTGCTCAGAGAGCCAGCTGGAGTTGTCTCTCAAGAAACAGCAACAACAAACAAAAACAGAGAGGACATTATCTGAAGCTGGAGCAAATGGAGGGCGAGTGGGTATGGATTCAATCCCTCACTCCCATCAGCATGCCCCTCACACTCACCAACATGACACTTTGAGCTCTGTGGTCCATTATGGAAGAGGGGACTCTTATCCACACCAAACACACCATCACTCTTTGCACTCCTCGCACCCACAGCACTCTCAGCATGCAAAGCACTCTCACCCACATTCCCTTTCTCACTCGCACATGGAACTAAAGAAAACTGCCGTGCCCTCAGAACTACCATACATGCGAAAAACTCCAGATATGCAGCAGCGACGCTCTCAATCCTCCCTTTCGCACATGGACTCACCACCCGATCAGACTCAGCAATCTCATCTTCTGCAGTCTGTGGTTTCTCATACCACACATAACAAGATGGACACTCAACAGGTTTCTCAACAATCGCAGCACTCTATGAGCCAGCAAGCTTTGATGGGACCAACTGGAGGTCTTGCCAGTGGATGTGGTGCGGGAATAGAAAATCAGAAACAGACCTCTCAGCTCCAGCTCCAACTCCAGTCCCAATCAATGGAGGCCCACTATGGATGTGAAGTACAGCGAAACCAAAGTCAGACAACAAATCAAAATTCTGTCTCGCAGCTAGAAATGCTTGAACGGTCCCTGTCTAGGACAAACAGTCGAGATAGTACAGGGCCCACTGAGAGGATTGTTGGCGGGGATGGAAGTGCGAATGAACACCAACGATCGCAGCAACAGCTTCAGCCCCAGCACAGGATGGCTTCACATCACCAGGCTCACCATCCTCAACAAACGCCTTCAGAACTCCACGATTTCCTGAATGAGTCAAATTTAAGCATGTCAGCACCATCCCATATGCATCACATGGGTGCTCATCATAGACATGCCCATTCTCATCACCAATCACAACCACACCCACACCACCAACAATCCCACCAGCATTCTCGCCACATTCCGACAAACGGTGGAGCTTTGCAACCCCAGCCCCAGCCCAGGGAACCTGAACCCCAACTCTCTCAGCCACAGCTCGATCAGCTAAAAGAGCACCAATTTGAAAGTCATGTAGGAAAATCAAACCAGAATCAAGGGCAAACACAACAGCAGAGGTTTGTGCCTCTGACTTCTATCTGTTTTCCAGACTCTCTTCTCCAAGATGAGGATCGGTCATTTTTTCCAGGAATGGAAGACATGTTCTGTTCTGAGGACTACAAGTCCAGCTGTGCTGGTGGGGCAGGCAGTGGACAAGCAGATCAGGATATTGTTTCTGAAGGGCGTATGAACGTTCAAGATGGCTTGCATTCAGTTAAGACAGGTGGAGGGGCAGGGGGATATGATATGATGGGTCACCATGGAGACCAAAGTTACGGGCAGTATTGCCACAGTCTGTCTGAATCTGGCAATGGCACCATGCACCTAGATTTGGACTCACTGAAAACACATGAGCTCCCATCCACTGTGAATACTGAACAACTGGGCCTAATTCAGTCCCAGGCCCCTGGATTGGGAATGGGTGGGACAGGGTCAGGAGTAGATGTAACAAGGAACAAAATGATTGGAACTTCAGGTGTTGGAAGTGGCTCTGGAACGGGCGGACTGTCTTCACCCATCTTCTGTTCCTCAAGACCCAAGAAACTGCTAAAGACCAGCTCATTTCACCTGCTGAAACAGAGAAGGGACCCAAATTCACAACCACAGGCTAAGAAAACATATGCCCAGGAATATGAATTTGAGGATGACGAAGACAAGGCAGATGTTCCTGCTGACATCCGATTGAACAGCAGAAGGCTTCCAGATTTGCTTCCTGATCTGGTGTCTAGTTGCCGAAAAAACAGTGGAGGAACAGGGGTTGGCGGTCTCAGTCCTCTAATGGGTGACTTGGATTTCTGCAACTCCTCAGGATACCCGGCTCTGGGACCTCCTCCACAGTTACTTTCCCATGACGGCCCAAAGAAGAGGGGTAGAAAGCCCACCAAACCCAAACGAGAAGGGCCTCCTAGGCCTAGAGGGAGACCTCGCATTCGTCCACTTCCTGAACCTCCTTATTGCAGAGGTCTGATGGGGCCTGGTGGTGGGGAGACCCGAAGAGGCCGTGGACGAGGAAGGGGACGAGGCAGGAAAGATGATCTCATGTTGGATATGCATAGAGACATGAACAAAGGACAGAATTACCATCAACAACAACCACCTCATCTCCATCATCAACAGCAACTTCAGCAACAACACCAACAACCGCACTTACAGCAACATCTGCACCACCACCCACAACAGCAGCATCCCCACCCACAGCAGCAGCACATGCACCAGCAGCAGCAGCAGCACTTACATGCACAACACCCTCAGCATTTACATCAACAGCAAACGCAACACCAACAACATCAACAGCATCCGCAGCAACAACAGTACCAGGAACCCATCAAACCTATCAAGGTGAGTACAGATCCTAGAAACACTATTGCATTCCATTTGTTTTACAAGTATGGTATGGTGGTGTAGTGTTTAACGCTGTTGTGTTACAGCTCCAGAACCTGGTCGTAGATTGGCCACTACCTGTGTGGAGCTTGTATTTTCACCATAAGTGAATTACAGTATTTCGACCCACATTTCTAAAAAAAATGTCCATGTGTGAAGGATTGGGCATGTTAGTGAATCAGTGTCCTTATGAAGCTTGTGATTGACTGACTCCCTAATTAGGGTTGGTTCCCGGTTGTTCCCGTGCTGCCAGTTAACCCCCAGTCCCCAACCCTAAATTGGTTCAAGGAGGTTTGGAAACTGACTGAGTTGTTGGCACAAGTGATTAACACGGTTGCCTCACAGCTTTAGAGATCCCTGGTTTGATCCCAATCTCGAACTCTTCATGTAAAATGCTTGCATGTCTTTTCCGTGTGGTTGTGGGTTTAGTCCGGCTACTGTAGTTTCCTCCCACATTCCCAAGACACACATTAGGTTAACTGGTCACTCTAAATTGGCCCAATGTGACTGTGTCTAACTAGTATCAGTGTTAACTTGCTCCTGTCAAAAACAGCCATTGATGTTGATTCAACGTTAAACAAAACAAAACAAACAAACAAAGTATACTTATGTAAAAATGTATTTTACTGTTTTTAGATCAAGCTTCCTCTTCCCCTGATGCCTTCATCTGAATCCCTCTTAAGGACAGACTCCTTGTCGAGCACAGACCCAGTTCTGTCTGATGGCTCAGTTGGATCGGCACCATCTCTAGGCCTGAGCCCCGGACCCACGTCTGCTTTAGATATGAACAGGACCGACATGAACCGGGTTCAAGATAAGATGAAAACCAAGGACCAAGAGGTGAATCAGGTGAAATGATTGTTGTAAATGTCATACTGAAAGCTACTGAGGTTTTCACTATAACCAATTGTGTTCTTCAACTGGCTCAAATAAGAAAGAACACTAACTAGATGTGGTGTCCACTAACATTGACCTTATAGCATATATAATCTGACATTATGTTTTAATGCATTGTGACAAAATGGACCAAGAAGCATTGCCTATAATTATATTTGTGATATTTTATTATATTTATCTTAGGCCAAAGCCAGCAGTAGAACAGTAGAAAGAAAAAACTCTCTAAACATTATGTGAAAGAAACCTTGAGTGGACCAAGTTTCAAAAAGAAACCGAACCTCCGGGAGTGGCCTATAGTTTATTTTTAGGAATTAAACTAAGCTAAACTAAGCTAAATAATCCACAAAATATAATAATTTAAAATGCATTACAATATGTAGACTACTCATTTTGAGATAATGTGATGTTATGAAGAGTTTTATGAAATAATAACATATAAGACAGTTATTCTCAGGATCATTCTCAGCACTCTTACGGCAATCTAAAAGATGTCATTTTGCCATGTTTCCATAGACCTGCTGGATTGTTCTTCTGGCCGGATCTGGCAACCCTGGCATTAAAATTCAGCATCCTCGAAGTAGACTTTGAAACGCAATATATGCTTGAGGAAATTAAGGATTATAGGTTAATTAAGTCTATGCAAATATATATAAAAGATAACAATAAGACAATAGTGTGGTCCCAATTTATTATTGAGTGGTCCAATCATTTTTAGTTTTCATTTTATTTCTCATACAAAAGCTATTTACATAATGGAATCATAAATGAACTCAGAATAAATTCCTGCTCAGAAAAACCATAATGCTTTTAGTACTCATGAAAGATTTTTATCTTTTTTTATATCAATGAAACTTTAATCATCCAAATCCTTTCTTAACGCCCTGGTGTACAATTGTACTTGTGATTTTGGCCTTGTTGCCTGAGCAACAGGTAATGTTGGAGGAGTGGGACCAGGTAAGGTATGACAGCTGTAATATCTTTAGAGATTTCCTATATAATATTTGTATTTATGTAATGGATTTTGTACAGATGGCCTGGGAGAGAGACATGGATGAAGAACTGACCCCAGAGACCTGGGCCACCATGGAAAAACTGTCCAGCTCAGTAAGAATTTTGTTTCATTTATTATTCACTGTGAAAAAAAAATTGTTGTCAGATTGACAGAAACAATTGCATCTTGAAAATGCTGGCTTGTATTTAGGATCCTTCCTCCTCCCTCCAAGAGCGACGACATTGTCTTCGGTGAGCTTGTGCGTTAAGTTCCACTAGAGGGAGTAGTACAATCTGAGCGTGAGATGATTGACAGACTGCCATGATCTATCTGTTCTTAAAAATGCAATAAAAGAAAGGGAGAGAGCAGGCTGTTGCCAGGGTAGCTGTTGCCACGGTTACTCATTCATAGTAACTGCCATCCAGCCCCCCTGCTGTACTACCTCCCCTTAGACACACCTAATATACAGTGCCTCGCAAAAGTAGACTCCAGGCCAATTTTCTCATTTTCTACAATTACTGGAGTAAATGGCATTTTTTGTGGTATTTGTACTCATTCATAACTATTTTGATTTTTTTAAATTATTTGTATAAAATATCCTATTCATAGATATTCATATACAGTCTCCTTGATTTCAGTTACTCCAACAAGCACACGGTTGCCTTGGGTTTGATTTCCAACAGGATATCAACAAAATAATGGCAAATCTTTCTCTGTATTCTGAAGGTCCTGAGATAATATTAGTAATTAAATAGGATACGGATACAAGATATTTTGGTCCCCAGTGGCCACTGTTGGTCTATCAAGAAGCATATGGAATAAAAAATCGAGACTGCAAGGCAGCAAATGGTTATTTCAGAGCAGAGAAAAGGTGCACCAGCCAGTCAGGCACATAAAGAGCTGTGAATAAGCCAGGCCTGGATGGGAGGGTGGCATGAAATCAGCCAGCAATCAGAAAAGAACCGTGTGAAAGCATGTTATTGAGTTGGTCAAAAAAGCATTGTAATGGCACCATTATGATGGTGCATAAGATAGTGTGGGGTCTACAAAACACAAATTTGAGATTTTTACCCCCAAATTGGTCTGTTTTGTACGACACAAATCAAACCTAGTGCCAGGCAAATGGAGTGAGCAAGCACTAAGTGCAAAGGAACCTGTTGTAACCTGCTATGAAACCGAGGCTGTCTGTAAGAATATGCTAATGTCGCTCCTGGATTCTGTGCAAGCCTGGTACAGGCATAAACCAAAATAATTTTAAGCTTATTTTGCTACAAAAACAATTTGCTGTTCCAAAACTTGAAAGTCTATGTTTTAATTGTTGCCAGCTTCTCCCTTTGGCACCAAGACGAGTCAGGCAGGAGTTCATTTTTACTTCTGCGTGTCACAGAGCAGCTAAACTTACTGTTTATATAACAGATGCTTATGAATGGTTATAGCTTCACTAACTCAGAAAGGACAAGGGAAACCTGCTTTTAACCAAGGCAGCAGGTGACACAAGTGATACTGTCCTGAACCCTTGCTAAGAGCACCTCTGTTGATGAGGAAACTTAGACGTTGGTGCCACTTGGGAACCTTGTAGGTCATAAACCATAATAAGATCACAATAAGACCACAATCCATAAATAGAAACATTCCTGATCATTAGGCACATTCACACCAAACATTTCTAGGGACTAATTTTGGAGGAACTATCCCCTGGAAATTCGGAATGCAAACTGAATTGGCTTCAGAAGGCCATTCAAACTTGTATCATGTCTAAATCAAATTTTCCAATTTTCTATTCCTAACCCTCAAATGATTGATTTTATTTATATTCGTTTGTAATTAATAATTGAAAAGCACAAATTAATCAATGGAATGAAATATAATAATAATCAATATATATGTAAAATAATTGAAAGACCTGAGATATGTGAAAATAAAGTGAAACTTTACAGTTGCTGAACATAGTTTCAGCTCGTTTTATCACTATGACACTTGACGTAGAGACGGATATAATATAACTAATATACACAATATAATAATAGAATAATATAATATAACATACATAATGTAATCATAATATAATACACATAATTATATAATAATAAATCCTTATTTTTCTTCTCTATTATCGCCACTGAATGGACTTGATTATGTCTTTGGGACATCACACCATTGAGTGTTTTATGTAAAATAATTAAAATGTTCGAATTTAAGTGCAAAAAAAATGTAAATGACCAAGCTGTTCGAGTCAAGAGGCAGTTGAATTCTGAGGTTCAACTGCATTTAATAAGATTTGAAAAAAAAGTTTTCAGCAATCACTACTTTTACATCTAGACCAATACCTGCAACTTAAGTTATTCAGAGTTAAGATGCACTGAGAAAAGGCCCTTCCTTTTAATAGGAGCTAGCAATACATAACTACATGTGGGGTAATGTGCCCAAATGTCCACAATTAATTGTGCTGTGAAAAAACAAGAAACGGTGCACTTTTGAAGAGTTCTAAGAACTATGAATATCTATGAATATCTTACTTTCTTCCCTCGATTCCATGTTGTGCCTCTCAGACTGATGACAAGCCATCAGAACTAAAGCCTGGCTTCATCACGTCCTTTCTGGACTTCCTGAAAACTGACAAGAAGCCTCCATCTGTTCCCATGGATGGGACCAGCCCTGTGGATGAGCCCTCGGTGAAGGGAGGGATTCGTCCCTTGTCACCAAGCCCACCCCCTCCGCCACCCTCTACGCCTCCAAATTTTGCTGAGACAGAGGGCGAGGGGGACCTTGCGCTGAGCAACTGCCCTTCACCATGCAAGCGCCTGGACGAGGAACTCAAGAGGAACTTGGAGACGCTACCGTCCTTCTCCTCGGATGAGGAAGACTCTGTGAGCAAGAATCAGGACCTTCAGAAGAGCATATCTTCTGCCATCTCTGCTCTGTATGACACACCGCACAACCTGGCAGCAATCCCAACTCTGCCAACGTTACAAGAGGCCCCACCCCTCGATACACCACCACCGATTGCTGACGATTCAGAGTCTCTCTCCGAGCTGGAGACTCGCATTACCACCCATGACCTGGATTCCCACACCCAGGTGAACTCGCAGGAAAACGAACACACCCCAAAAGTGGAAGATGCGCCCGTGGAAAATGAAGGGCTGGAGGAGGTACAAGAAAAGAGACAGCAGCAAGAGGAAAACAAAGAGGATGAGGTTGAGGAAGACCGAGGGGAAGAAGATGTAGCACAGGGGACAGCAGAAGAAACTAAGAAAGAAGAAAACGTTGAGGAAAAAGAGATTGGCATGCCAAATTCTCTCAAGGTTAATAGTAAGTGTCTACATTTACATATGAACAATTTTTTTAGCATGGTTTAGACAATAGAATGTGAAAAGCATTTGCAGTATATCGGATTCAATAGTATATAAACCTCCAGTAATGGCCATTTTGTAGTAATGCCAAACAGGGGCGTCATCCCAATTTATTAGGGCACATGCCCCAGTAAAATGTAGCTGTGCCCTTATATAATCACACCGGGAAAAAGTACATTTTATACCTGACTATAGAATAGAACTACAGGACACAGGACATGGCATGCAAATTCACAACAGGCGATACATTTTTCAGAATTCCCAAACATATTTCCACTCCAAATTTCAATCAGAGCCAGTTTAACCAGGTAATGAACACTGAACTAGGTTACGATTATGCATAGCTCTATGTTTTGCCCACTTCTAACCATATAACCTCATAGACATTGTGGGACATAGGGTAGCCTAGTGGGTAAGGTCCTGGACTAGAAGGTTCAGGGTGCAAATCCCACCTCTGCCAAGCTGCCCAGGTGTTGGGTCCTTGAGCGAGACCCTCAACCCACAATTACTTGGATTGTACACATGTATCAATTTTAAGTCGCTCTGGATAAGGGTGTCTGCTAAATGACAGAAATCTAATGTAATGTAAATGTAGACATTATATGTCAAGATGCCGTTGTCGCCATATTGGGCCAACTTTATGATGGGTAAAAAGCAATTGTTGTGACAATAGTCTTTTTTTCCACTTTCAATATATTATTCAATACATTGCATGAGATATTAAACATTTAATAAGTATGTATAATAAAATACGCTTTATGTTTTTCTTTTCTTGTGTCTTATGTTGATTTTAAACAAGTTTACTGTATGCTATGATATATACAGTATAACATACAACCATAATCATAGAAACAGAAATATGTTTATTGAAATGGGAAGATAAGTCCAGATATTGTGCCCAAGAATTACGGAATTTAAATTGGCAAATATTATATTAGGAAAAACTTCCTGGTACTGTTATGAGGCTGCCCCAAAAAACTGTGAACATCACTGCCATCCTTCGTCTTGTTCAAAATGATTGACTGTGAATGAAAGCAGACTGTAATAAACAGTCCATTGCTAAGAATGCACGATGTTGGTACGATGTATCGACAGTAATCATCCCATGAACATCTGATGGGAACACCGATAAGGCTAATGAGTGGAATATGTTTATTTATATATTTTATATTAGTATATTTGGTAAGCATTTGGAGCATGTCTGAATATTGTGGGAAGGATTACGGTATTGCTGTGCATTCCTGATTGATAAATCCTACATTTGAGTTTTGTTTAAAAAAAAGAAACAAAAAACGCTTAGTATCCCTAATTTAAACCAATCATCCTAACTCAAACATCCCACTCAAACCTCTAAAATACCGGCACATTCCTTTCAAAATCCCACATTTCCCTGAATTTGCAGAACAACTGAGGTTCAAATCAAGCACACCTGCTACTTTAATCCTTACTCAAATCTTGCTGCATATTTTACAGATCCCACACCTGAGACTCCTGATGCCTCTGCTCCTGCCCTCCCCTTCCCTCAGTCTCTTTCTCCATCTCCTCCCACTTCATCCTCCCCATCGCCTCCTCCTCTGCCTCCTCTCTCATTACCCTCCCCTCTTTCTGCCCCAGAGGAGCAGAGCCTTCCACCATCGCAGCCCCAGGCCCAGCCTCAGCCCCAACCTCTAATGTCTCTGCTCAACCAGTCTCTGCCTCCTAGCCCTTCTCCTCCTGCCCTTCCCTCTCCATCTCCTCCTCCTCCTACTTTACCTCCATCTGCTACCCCTCCACCATCCTCCTCACCTCCTCCGCCTGCTGAGATGCCCCAACCTTCGCCTCTGTCACCCCCTACTCCCGAGGATGCCCCCACCCCTCAGATCACCTCCCTTCACCTCGCCAAAAAGCAGGACAACGCAGCCGTCGCTGGGGAGAGCGAAGATGATGACAGTGAGAGCGGTGGTGAGGGAATTTTCAGAGAGAGAGACGAGTTTGTGGTGCGCACTGAAGATATTGGTACCCTCAAGGTAACCCAAGTTTATTAACGTCTGTTAACACATGTTAACATCAATTACTGGAAGGAAGTTACATTTCGGGAGATTAATTTGTATCTGACATTGCGTGGTCCCATCATGTACAGAGCGTCACCTTTTCACCCTCTTGTCTTCTCTCTGCTTTCTCACCTCTGATTCTCTAGCTGGCTCTGCAGACGGGACGAGAGCCTCCTCCAATCTGGAGAGTGCAGAAAGCTCTGTTGCAGAAATTTGCTCCTGAGATTAAGGACGGCCAGCGGCAGTTCTGTGCCACCAGCAATGTGAGTGCCTTCCTCCATCCCTGACCTCCTCCATCGATTAGAAAAGCTTTCTTTCTTTTTCTGTGCTTTTCTCAATTCTGAAGTGAGTCACCAAATATTTTCTCTCTCTCTGTCTCTCACTCCATGATAGTATTTGGGCTACTTCGGAGACGCCAAGATGCGATACCAGCGTCTGTATGTGAAGTTCTTGGAGAATGTGAATAAAAAGGATTATGTGAGGGTGTGCACACGAAAGCCATGGCACAGAGCGGGAATCGCACTCAGGTAGGATATCCTGCAAAGAACTCAGGGTGTGTGTAGCATTGTCCTTTCTTTGTGACTCTCTTTGTAAACCTGTCCAGGATTATATGGATAAAAAAGTGAAGAAATTAATGTTTGAACAATTATTTTTTATTTTTGGGACAAAGAAAAATGAATGCAGTAAATACTGAACAATATTTATTAATTAAACAATTCTTACAACCCACTTCATCCCTCCACTTGTGAACCCTGCCCACCATTCCCACCCACACCCTGGTAGTTTGTTTGGACGAGGTAATAGCATGGTAGGATTTACTTCTTTGTCTTCAAAAAGATTTAATTCAGCAGATATTTCCTGTTTCATCTGTGGCCAGTATACACTTAAGGCTCAAAGACGGTCCATGACTGCATTTATTTAAGAAAGCACTTCTGGTGAAAATAACAAACCTTGGGCTCCTCAAATTGGATGTGCAAATTGGTGCAGCTGACCAGGGCCCGATGATGAACAGAACAGAAGGATGACTGCTACTAGTCCGACCAGTATATCAGGCTTCTCTACTAAAAATAGGAAATCCACTGCATACCCCACTCTGCCCTCAGACACAAGACCAGTGCCACACAATAACCAAAGTCAATAGTCAAAGTCAACCGAGAGATGGAGCCAGCATGAGGTGGTGAAAATACCACAATACATGAAGCAGATCTGGAAAGTGACACCGATCCAGATGTTGAACTTTCCATGACTAGTTATCATAGTCTAATAACACAGATGGACTCAGATAAAAAACATAAGCAGAGTTACTTGATTGCAGCCATGATTCCTGTCAACGCTGAACTTATTGATTCAAGATTAAAATGAAGATGTCTTTATTGTCATTCAGCACTACACACATAAAAGGAGCACATAGCAATAAAGCAAAATAAAAATAGAGCTAATAACATAGTAGGAAATGTAAAACACAATTGCAAATAATTCAAACTAACTAGAAACTGGTACTGCATTTTTGCAGTGTGTGCCTTTTTGACATGTACCAGAGATCAAGCCTGTCAGATTTCATGGTTGTATATCAAAAGCTCACCAAATTACAGTCAGGGCCCTGCCAGGGGCCCCGAAAGCATTGCATGTGATGTCAGGGTGTGTCCAGGTCCAAGCCTGCTGAATTTTGTGGCTGTAAGTTGAAATCTGACTGAAATACAGTCAACGGACCAGCATGGCCTCTTTGCCCTGCCAGGGACCTCAAGGGCATCTCATGTCACCTCAGGATCTTTTATAGTATATTTTATCTTTTTATAGTACTTTATAGTAGTAAAAATGTTTAGAATATAATACCAACAAATATTAAAATATTTCACATGGTATATTGCATGGTAAAGACGACATTAAAACAGGTTTCAAGTTTAATCAGGTTCTGTCTGATGTCCTTGAAAATCTAGGACCCAAATATTAAAATAAATATACAGTGTTCCCTCGCCACTTCGTGGTTCACCTTTTGCGGACTCGGTGTATGGCGGGTTTTTAAAAAATATTAATGGAAAAAATATACTGAGGATCTTCGCTGTTTCGCTGGTTTTTGTGGAAGTTTTATATAAAAAAATCACAAAATTTATTTAAAAAAATTATACAAAAAAAAATATTAATTTGAACAATAAAGGAATGTTATAAATTATAAAATATAAAGATTTACAGTAAATAGCTGTTGTATCTACTCGATGTGTAGGATATGACGTGCTGTAAGCTCGGTACGGACGGAGCATGTGTGATACGAGAGTGATGTATGGTGTGTTAA
>JAVSBV010000144.1:24192-83614 GCA_033117975.1 Parotocinclus spilosoma | reverse complement strand
TATAAACACTACAATAGAGTATTTACTCAGCGGATGAATACTCACCAAAAACGAGAAGTAACACTAGAGCATCGGCCACCAACAGTCGTTACTTGCCGACATGATAAGTTTTTATCTGCGGTTTTGTGTTCTATGTTTGTGAAAGTTTCATTATAGACTGAATTCATTCAAGCCCTACGATGTTAAAATAGTGTAAAATAACAGCTAAAATAGTGTAGAAATACTTAAAATGTTACCCAAACGTTCTGCAAGTTCTATGGCTGAAATAGTGTAGAAATACTTAAATAAATATGGCGTCCCTACTTCGCGGATTTTCGTTTATCGCGGGTGGTCCTGGAATGTAACCCCCCCCATAAATGAGGCACTGTATTTCTCTTTAGCCCCCTGTAACCTTGTTTTCTTTTGTTCATATGTTAGCACTAGTCTCCATTTGGCTTTTCTATATATAAATCCCATTTCATTCCACATTTTATAATCCTTTCCATTTTTTGCCGTTGACAACTTTGTTTTCTTTCGATCAGCCTGGAGGGCAAGGTGCCGCATAGCTCCAGAGATCCCAGTTCGATACTGACCTTGGGTTCTGCCCATGTGGATTTACTGCATGAGTTTCCTCCCATATTCCATAGTCATGTATTAGGTCAAATGGTTGCTGTAAATTTTCCCAGTGTCAGTGTGTACTAGAATCGTTATAACATTGCTCCTGTTACAAATCGCCACTGATGTGACAGTAATTAATTAATTAAATAAATAAATAAATAAAAAAGCAAGTATTTGTAAATAAGCCAAGTTAAAAGCCTAGTTACTTTGTACTCCCTTTTAACTTCAGACACATTTGCATTTTGCAATTACAAGGTAATTCTCTAGTTTTTTTTTCCTCAACAGTGAGTGATTGCACCATTATTTCCTCAACTTTATTTGTGTCCAGTATCCCTGTACACTAAATACTTAATACTTATTGGAACATTGTTAATGTACAGGACACATTTATAGGTCATTTCTTCCAGTGATTTACTATGTTTGCTGTATTTCAGGCAGCAGAGACTGGAAGTTTGGCTGTACCTCTGCATGCGCCCAGAAGGAGTCTCTGTTTATCCGTTTGATCTCGAGAGCAGCGTTCGTCTTCCTGTAGTTCGTTCCCTGTGAATAGAAAACAAAGGACTTAGGTAAGCCATTAGAACACGAGTCAGTGTTTAAAGGTAAGAGTGTAGGATTGATCAGCTACCACTTTCTCTTCTTTATCTTTTGGCTTTGAGTTTTTCCGAATCATTTCAGTCTGTGGTTGAACTTTTGGCACAATGGTGCTTATCTTCTCCTCAGTCAACTCATCTTTATTAGACGCACTGATGAAAAAGTGAGCCTCCTACAAATGAGAGATGGAAAATGAGTTAGCACAAATGAGCTATGAAATGTTATAGACACCCAGGCATTCCATCCGAACATGGGTACTGCTGTAGAGCTCCCATTTGCTGAGAAGGTTTTCCATCCGATTTTGGACGTTGACTAGAAGAACTTCTCTGTTGGACAATATGTTCTCATCTCAAAGATGATGACAGGATTAACCATTAAACTCCACAATCATGCCAGCAAATGTTTTTGACTCTTGCTGCCACAAGGGTTGGTTTTGAAAGCTGAATCTGGATTTTGTTTGGTGTTGATAGACCATGTGGGAATGGAGATGTGGCCATAGCACATGCAAATACGTGCACATAGTTAAAGCTATATAAACAATACCTGTAAAAAGTTAAAAACAAAGGACAGTTATTCATCTATCCATTATCTTCCGCTTAATCCACACGGGGTCGTGGGCCAGCCAGTGCTCACCTGGCAACTCTGGGCACAAGGACTGGAATAACCCTAGATAGGGCACCAATCCATCGTAGAGCACACACACACACACACACACACAATCACTCACTAAGGGCTACGTTAGAGACCCCAATTAACCTAACATGCATGTTTTTGGACTGTGGGAGGAAACCAGAGTACCCGGAGTAAACCCACGCAGACATGATGAGGACATGCAGACTCCACATAGAAAGGACCCAGGCCGCTCCACCCTGGGACTGAACCCAGGACCTTCTTGCTGTGAGGCAGCGGTGAGCCACAGTTAATTATTAAAAAACTAATATTCATATCTTCATAAATGATTTCATTATTAGCTGTCCATGGCTTGGAAATGGTATAATTGACTTATAAATAAATCCAATTAAATAATCTTTCTGTGAGATTATTGGCTGGATGCAAAGTGGAAATCCAATTACTGCCTAAGACATTTAAACCCAGAGCTTTCCCATTATCTGATTATATATACTCTTATTAACAAAATCAGATTTTATTAATTTATCAGATTATTAAGTGCATGTAAACACACTTAAATATTGTGATTGCCAGGTCTTTAAGCCATTTGTATAAGAAGGATAAATAGTGTCAAACCAGTGTACTGCTGATTTGTGGTTTGGCCCTGAGCAAAAGAAGGTGTGATAAATTGGTAGAAAGCCAAAAAGTAATCATCAAAAAATCCCAGAGAATTATTAAGGATTAGCTGTTTTGAGTTGCAGTCAGAGAGGTGTGAATGGTGTCGTGAAAGAACAGAGATCAACGAAGGACAGATTGCTGGAAAAAAGAGAAAGGTATACAGAAGACTTATCGTTTTGACCTGAAAGTGTCCTTTATATTGTAAAAAGAAAATATCTCACGATGGTGTGGTCGAGACAAGTGAAGGCCTAACAGAATACTGATAAGCCAGTGATAAGCCAGTGATAAGCAATGTCGTTTCATGAATTTCCCGTCTGCTTTCATTTGTCTTTTATTAGATGACACCGTAGTCCTGTTTATCAGGACAGAAACTTGATATCTCATTCGTCCATCTCTACTGATACTCCACGGTTCATACCGAAGCAAGAAACAAAAATGAAAGCTGATCCACAGAATGTGTGCAATGTGTTTTCTTTAAGAAATGTGCAAACAAGTGGCAACTAAAGAAATGCGACGTGAACTCGATCCAAAAGTCACCTTGTTGTGTACAAAGTATGAAAGTTGTGTTTGCCCTCATCGGGCTACTCTACTGCCTGTTTAAATGGGTTTATTTACATTTCCCATTGCTGCGCTGGAAGTGTAAAATGTCACACCAGTGGTTACAGAGGGAATCTGTACATATCTCAGAGCTTACTGAGGCATGAACAGGAAGTATAAGTCAAACCTATGAACAGAAAAGAACTAAAAAACTACATCTCAGGGTTTCCATTAAAACTCACACATACACACTTCAGATTTCATTCCGGCTGTTACACTAAATACAGAGGTACTTCAGAGGGAAGGAGAAGTTCTCAGCTTCTTATGATCCATGGTAAATAGTGGGAGATGATAGGATACTACATGTTCAAGGCCCACTAATGCTCTGCCAGCTTTTCATCTACAGTGATAGGTGTGAACATCCTTAACCAAATACTCCCATCTATTGACTGTATATTACAGGCATTAAACAATCTGTTGCATTACAGTCTTGTGTAAAACCTCTCGTCGAATGAGGAGCAATAGAGTTTCATCTTTGTTACATAAGACCGCTTGAGTTAATAGAATCAGAATCAGAATCAGAATCAGAAATACTTTATTAATCCCCTGGGGGAAATTACAAAATAGCAGAATGCTTTGGGCTTATCTATTATTTTCCATACTTCAGACTTTGACTTTTGTAGAGATCTCAGATAAGGTTCTTTACTTAATCTCTTGAGCGTAGGAGAAATTTGCCCAGGTAACACTGCACATTCCTGCAGGTCCTAGGTCCAGACATGATGGTTTTGCTTTGCGTGCCTGACCATTCTATGAGCAGTTGGATACAAGATCTGCTCTGGTCCTCCAGGCCATGTCTTGATTTAAACATTTCTCTAAATTTTGTTATTCTTAATACATATATTGGAGCCTCAGTAATGAAGAAATGGGAAAAGCATTCACTTGTTTGGAAAGTAAATGTAGCATGTGCATTCATGTGGTACAAAAGTCTTATTCACTATCCGACCAATGTGGATATTCTCTCAGTGGTGCCGTTGGTCTTTAGTTTTGTTTTTGGGTTTTAATTTCCCTTTTACTCTCAAATTGGCCTACTCAGTTCTTCATGACATCCCAACCCCTGATCTGACAGGATTTTGGCCAGCCAGCATCCATATGTAAACTTCGACATCACCTCCTACGGTCTTCAAGGGAAACCCTTATCTGGCCTTCCAACCCTCAGAAATGTGGATCACATCATATTATTATTCCTTATAGCGCTTTCTCATTATTGTTTCACATGTTGAGGCCAAATGTATTTACACACAAACCCAAATAAGACTAAAAGTATTGAGACACAAACCCAAATGAGGCCAAAAGTACTGAGGCACAAACACAGATAGGGCCAAAAGAACTGAGGCACAAACACACATAGGGCCAAAAGTACTGAGACAAACCCAGATAGGGCCAAAAGTAATAAGAAACAAACCCACATAAGGCCAAAAGTATTGGGACACAAACCCAAATGAGGCCAATAGTACTGAGACACAAAGCCAGATAGGGTCAAAAGTACTCAAACACAAACCCACAGAAGGCCAAAAATTCTGAGACACTGCAACATTTCAAGTCCTGCTGCAGTTCCTTATGGAAATGCAGATCTAATTAGAAATTAATACACCCATGACAAGTGTTTTCCAGTATAAATATGCGATTTAATGGTATGGGACCCTCTTGGTTACATATTTGTGACTCCCATAACTTGTAAAGTGAATGTTAGTATATTATTAAAACATAAATACACAATATAGAGCACTAGTATACCTTCGAGGGAACATTTCTGTCATTTTGTAGCTTGGTAGAACAAAATGTACCTGTAGAGCACCATTGTTTCTACTGTGCATAAAGCTTTACAGATGGAATGATCTCGCTTGAGGAAGGGGGGACCAGAAAGGGGGCACGAAAAGAAAAAGCGTGGGTGTGCCACAGCTTTACGTCACTTTCGGTGTTGGCCCAGGTTCAAGGCCTGCAAAACCACAGCTTCAGAATGGATTACTGCACCACATAACGCTTGCAAGCACACGCTTCTCTGTCCACGCCTGCCTCTTTCTTCATGTCTGAAAACCTTCTCACAGTGAAAGTATCAATAAGAAGGCAGACAAGTTCAGACCAATGCAACAGTCTGTCTTATCAAGTGTAATGCTTATGTAGGAGCACATGAGGAGAAACTGTGCTCCCTTTATCCTATCCTTTATCCTCCTTTCATCCTTCTGCCTCGGTAGGAGGGCCTATGAATCTGTTATTACTTGTCCTGATGATGGCATTTAGCCTGTTGATGTACGGCCTCAGGGCTGAAGCTCACCTAAGCTAACAATGGAGTCGGCATTCTCTTCCACTAACAAGTTTCCCTGGAGTCAGGGCTGGATGAGTAAAAGAATCATGCAAGCTCTTTCCAGATCAGGCTGCAGTATTGTAGGTCAGTTCAAATGATAAAAACAGGCCCTAATCAACTGCAATAGCAGAACGAAATCTACAGGAATACACTTGGCCCACCAACTAATAAGTCGGCGCAATGCAACACAATCCAAATAAGCACACTCACTTTTGGGAACTGCTATGATTACCTGCCCTCTTTTTCCAAGTTATGATTCACTGCCGTGCTGAGAAGGAAAAACGTGCAGAGCTAAGGAACGTTGAGAGAGAGAGAGAGAGAGAAAGCGCAGAGAAATGGCCCTATGGTTTCATACTAACTGTACCATTACAATGTACAATACCATTACTCTAATATGTGGTTTAAGATGCAGTTATAGTGGTTAAAAAGAGATTAAGTTTGTTTCACTTGCAGTCTCTTATGAGCTGTACAAATCTGAAAGATGTTTGTCCAAGCCTATTTTTTGTTGTACATGCTGAGATTCCGAAGCAGTAAATCATTCCTTTCATCTAGACTAAGAAGAAATACAGACTGCAAACAGGGCAGCCCTGCTGAGACCACATGCTTTATAAACATAACCTCTTCAATCTTAAACTGACTGTATTTCTGCATCACCTATTAACAGGTTACTTAAGTTTTGAGACCAGAGGTGCCCAAGCTTTCATGCCAAGTCTATTTTCTGAATGCAGAGTCAAGAAAACCAAGCAGATTATATGTAGAAAATATTTGCCATTAATTCAGAACTTCCAAGCAACTTTTCTGCATACATGGGTTTATTTGGATATTTTAACAATTACAGTAAGACAGCAGCCCAGCTTTGAATGCTTGTATCATTGTTTATTTAATAAGCAGGATTTTAACTACAGCTTAATTGCTACCATGTCTTAATTTGCATGTATCCCTGGCATCGATGCATCCCAGTTGGCCCCAGAAAACGTGGTCCAGTGCTATCTATTAATTCCACTTTCCCCTCCAAACAGCAGCCATCTATAACCACTGCTACAAACCACTTTACAATCAAAAGATATTTTGTATGTAATGCGGTGCAGAACCAAATGTTATTCCAGGTTTAAGTGAATATGCAAATGAATGTATGTTTCCATTAGCTACTGTGAAGTGATATGGGATATGGATTTATTATGGACTTTAGTAAGCAGAAAACCATATTTTTCTATTTAAGATGTGTAATCGTAAAATCCTTTTTTCTTTAAAGAAAGGTCAAGTTTTTATTGTTTGTCCTATAACTAATCATATGGAATTATCAATTTCCTGATCAAACCCAATTATTGAAACACAAGCGTGTCAAATGCCTGAGAAAAAGCTCTGAAAGCAAGAACGCCCCAAAACAATCAGGACTGGGTTGTTTTGTTCACATCCTGTATTTATTTTGATGAAATCCACCACCCACAGTAGATTTCGGGGGTTGAATAGAAGTACACAGATGGGAGTAGCAAAGATGTAAAAACATTAATTCAGAAGTTTTTGTCGCTCACAATGTGCTCACTGGGAATAGATTTTGGGTTTGCCATTTGGTTTGAATAGAGGGTTCAAGTGTTCAAAAAAGTCTATACGATAGTTCTACACTGAACTGAGACTACTTTCTTGTTTATTTGCAGCTAGCTAGCTAATCAGTGTGGCATGCTTGCTAACAGGAATAAAGAGCGCAAAACAAACCCCCCAAAAACGACCCAAACACACCACACACGAGGGGTGAACGTAAAGGGTCCCATGGCGTAGACTTTCCTGCAGAAGAGCCGAAGTAAGAAAAGGAAACAGACAACATTCTTGGCATGCCTCTGAAGCTGACCGGGTGATGCCTTTATAAGGCAAAAAGAACCCCGACGATCTTGTGTGCATTCAATAAACTCATAAATCTCCGTTCTGTGATTATGGAAATGTTACGCAAACATGGTATGGTTGGCGAACCGGAGGAGGCGACGGTCGGCAGACTGCTTGTTTAACTCTGAAATCCACTCAACGCCTCCATCCACAGACGATGACAATGGTGCAACCTAAATTGTCTTTTCTTTCAACATTTTCCCATCCTACTCCATTATTCCATTCTCCTTCACGTGTGAGTTTGTTGGTGTGGCGTCTGTCAGCGGCTCAGCGCTAATGGTGAATAATAGGCCGGAGAGAGGAGAAAGAGGCCGTTTCAGCTCTGCCTGTCACCAAGCATTGAACAAGCTCCCCCCGAATACAGACACAGAAAGGAACCCAACTGCGAGTAGGAAACCTAGGCTGACAATAGAAAGTGCTATTTTTGTAGCAGTGCACCGTTTCTAATGTGTTTATGCAAAGCCAAAGAGTGTTTGAAATGAATAGCTGGGGGTTTCGGTAGACAAACAGACCATATAAAGGGCCAGGGCCAAATTTGTCAAGATCAAGGCCTGCTCTCTGCGACCATCCAAATAGAGCACGTATATACAAATAAAGCACGTTCTTCCCATGCAATAAACCTGAACTGTTAATACAAGACAAAATTTATATGGCTTCTCAAGTCGGAGCAAGTGCAGAACGACAAGTCTGTGCAATCCGTCTGCCGTGTCATCATACGCGCTGGGGAAAATGGCTCACATACAAAAAAGCAAACGCGATATAATAAAGCAATTGTAACTGAAACATCATCCATCAACACAAAGATCAACACATTCTCAACTATAACAACAGGCATATTATCCACACAATACGTTGGGAGGCACTACACAATGACTTCTATCATTTACACCTCTCCTTCTCTCCCTCTCCCACTGCAGTGTTACTGTCCCTATTGTTCTGGACCCATTCTCCACCCACGCACTGGTCCATAGTGGTCTCTCCAAACTGTGTGTATAGTGCAGTTCACTAAGACATGTCAATTAGAAATGTGGATTAACGTTCACATGCGTTAACACGATGAACATCCACCTCAGGTTCACTTGCATAATGGAACCAAACTGAAATCCACCGGGACTTGAACCCGTTTTGAAATGCAGCTTTGCAAATACTTTTGCAAAAATTTACTTGTGCAAAAATATTAGGTCACCATACCACTTTTAGATCGGTTTCTATAGCAGTGGTTTAATGACCATATTTCTTTTTTAAGGCCAGCACAGTGGCTCGGTGGGTAGCCCCACTGCCTCACATGCATGTTAACTGATATATATTCGGGGCCTAACGGCCTGCCCGCCTAGCCAGCAAGGTGGAATTAAATAATGGTTAAAACACCACTGTGAATCGTAAAGATGATCAAGGTAATATTTCTTAACCTCCTTCTTAGTGTTAGTTCTAAAAAAGTGACAAAAAATAAAAAAGTGGCAAGTGTTTAGTGAGACATCCCCTAAAAGCATTTGGCAGCTTTATCGGGATAATAAAGTTAACCCATTTACAGTCAGAAGAAGCGTGATCAGAAATGGGCAGCAAACAAAAAACAACTTTTTCCTAAAAAAAAAGACATTAGGTTCTGAAAATGTTTTTATGTTGCTGCTTTTTTTTTTACTTTGAGCACATAGCTCTTCTATATTTTCTGTTTCTCTTAATAGAGAGACTAAGAATTAATTGTACCAATTGCTAACATATCATTGCTATCTAAAAGTGGATAAAGAACTTTGCAGTTGTGGTTCAACTTGCTCATAGAATGTCATATTTTGCCCGTACAGAGACGCTCAATAACATCCACCAACCAGAGCCTGTGCACTTCAACCCAAAATTTTATCTTTATTTTCTCTTTAAGTGTACATTTTCTGAGGACAATAATGACTTTTTCAAGCTACATATTCTGGGTCATAATTGTGCCAAGAAAATTTCCCTCATGGTAACATTTAGTTTGTAGATAGTTGGCACTTTTGTATGAAAGCTTCGGCTTCTTGGCAGTCTAATGCACTGATCTTTTGTTCCTTGAGAAAGCAGTGATTAACAATTTATAAACAACATTTGTCATGGCTTGACTACATTGTAAAATTGTAACACATTGCTTTGTGTACATACTTTACCATTCCATACTTCTCATATCACGCCTGGCATTTGTGTTTAAAATTACTTTTTAAAGAAAAGAACAGAGGGCCATTCCACAATGATACACAAACAGGATGTATAAAAATAGACCGTGGGGAGGTAGGGATGAGGGCATGTACTGCCCCTTTACTCATACTTGTCCTGATTGCTTCTAAACTAGATTGAGCTGATGGACAGAGCTACCAGGAATGAAAGCTCATCCTCATGCTTCATGAACTTTAATGACTACTTCCAAATACTGTAAAGCTGCTCCTACAAACCGATGGAAAGTTTAGAAGTTAGTGGTACATGGTCCATTTGCTGACAAGCCACAGGTCAGGTTTCAAGAAAAGCAAACAGGATTGGCCATTAGTAGTGGAAACTACTATAAAATACATGTAAAAATCAAATATTGGTTCTATGGAGTTCTTTTTACAGCGCTCCTCCAAAAGTCTTAGGCCACCATTAGATTTGAGTTGTGTTAGCAATGGTATAATGACCATATATAATACATTGTCAATGACTGGACACAAATCAATCATTTCAATTATTTCATTTTAATTAGCTTAGCTCATCTGAAGATGCCATTGTCAGTTAGAAAGCTCTTTAAGTAGATCACACCCTACACAGGGCTTAGGCACCGAGGGCACTCCGTAGGTATTGAGGCAGATCAGATGAATACTCTAAAAGCAAGGGCCTACTCAGGTCAAAATCTCGTCCCACACGAATGAAAATGAATTAAATACTCTGTTTGCATTACTTTAAAAAGGGCCTTGCTTTATTATCCACTAAAAAACTGAGAACTCCACCCACGAAATCCACTGAGGCAGCTCCATGCTCTATCAGCCCAAAGGCAGTCTAAAACACGTAGGAATTTTTATGAAACAATTCTCTAGAAGAACAAACGTTGTTTCTTCAGAAAAGGGTTAGCTGAGAGTGATGTTATGACTTCATGTTTAAGTCAGATTTAATCAGTCAATCAGCATCATTTCCCTGGCCTAAAAGTAGTGATTTGTATACAAATTTGAACTCGTAACCTAATCAGTGTAAAACAACAGGACAGTAGTGGCAGCAACAACACGATTAAAATCAGAAAAAGATCCATCTAAGGAAATCCCTTTTTCCCTGTTTTGCACTTTGTTCGATTCCCTCTGCTTTCATTGTTTCTAGCCGTCACATGGCATTCACTGTTCTGCCCAAACACTCCATAACGTTTTGGCCACAGTCTAGCCCTGTTACCATTCTTTCACTTTCCTAAGGGGTTCCCAAAGTCCGTCTGGGTTACGTCAGAGATTGTGCAGCATGTACAATATCATTACCATATCAGCTAGTTAAAAGAAGAAGAATAAGAAGCTATGTGCTTCTTGTACAGGGTTGTTAGTCAGGTTTTTGCTTTTGTAAATAAAAACATAAATCTGACATATTTTGGGTCAATTTAGTACATCAATTGTACACATATGAAAATGGTGTTTCCAAATGTTTGCACATTGTTTTAGATAATCCACTACTTTGCATGTGAAATGTGTCTCTTAGAAAAGTGTCAATGATTTAAAGACTCCAAAATGTCAAAGCATGTGGTGCTCCTGAACAGCACTGGTGAGCAGTGTTGTTCTAACTCCCTAAACACACATATTAATTCGATCCAGCTAAAAAGCACGATAATGGTCAACATTCAAGAAAAAAGAACATTATTTTTACTGCGGCAACTCTGGGGCACAAGTGCAGGAACAACCCTAAACAGGGCGGCAATCCTTCATAAGGCACACACACACACACACACACACACACACACAGTCACGCACACAGTCACACACTAAGGGCCACTTTAGAGACACCAATTAACCCAACATGCATGTCTTTGGATTGTGGGATGGAACTGGAGTAAACCCGTGCAGACACGGGGAGGACATTCAGACTCCATAACACAAATAATGATTTTTAAATTATTAATTAAAAGGACTTTTAGCTATAATTCCAAGCTGTAAACAGAATGTGGTGGTAGGAGTGTAATGATCTGGGCAACGTTCTGCTAGGAATCTGTCACCGCTGACCAGGTGATCATAACAATATAACAACTGATTTATGGCTCAACATAGTCAGTGACCCCCTAAGCACTTTCCCTAGTTGTAAGATGGAACCAAACCACTGCATGAACACGGTCATATCACATTATAGTGTCATTGATGCGAAAAATGTCAGCTAGTTACCTTAAAAAAGTTTTTGACTGCAGGAACATGGCTTTCACATTCTGCCTGTCGAATCTCGTCCACGTTCTCGCCAACCTGAGGAGGAATCATGACTCAGTTAAACATTTTCAGTACTTTTACAGAATAACTAGTGAAAGTGTAAATTCCTTGCTCAGATGCCGTAACACACTTCCTCACATGGCACGTGGGTTTACACAAGCTGTTTCTAATAAAAGAGTAAGAATAAATTTGCATTAAAAAGGTAGCATTCTGGTAATAACTGTTGTGCTTTTACGTGAGTGTAACACTTTTCCAGACCTCGTCATAAAGCGGCAACACAAATGCATTCAAAGTCCACTTAAATGGCTGGGTTGCACTATTCATTAAAATACTACTGTACATGTCAAACAGGGGCAAGAAAAAAACATGATTAATAGTGATTACATAAAGTACTGTGCAAAAATCTTAGGTCACCATTTGTTGTTTTAGTAAAGGTATATGAATCTCATACATTTATTTCTCTTTGCCACTTTATTAAGATACAAACAGAAAACACAGGACGTTTGTACACTAAATAATTTTTTGAACATGAAATTTCTTCTGCAGGTTAAAGACTATAGAAGGGTCATCTTGGAATCCTGATGAAGCTGCTCAAGTGTTAGGGGAGAGCCCAGTAAATACTTACCCCTGTAGCCTATAGAAGCTATTTTTCTCAATTTTTTCCTTCAGATTTTCTCTACTGCATACAAATTCAATGTGTTTTCTGGCTGCATTCTAATAATGAGACTTAGAAATAATGATATGAGGTCATTAAGAAATTGATAAAACAACAAAACTAATGGTGGCCTAAGACTTTTGCATTCAGTCTCAATCTAAGAGTAGTCCAGTTTTACTCCTGTAGCTCTCAACCAATAGGAAATAAAGTATAATTCAAACATGTAATATGTTCTGCGTGTTATGCTGCATATTTCACATGACTTCAAAGTTACAGTTTCAGTAAAACATACAAACCTGACCAACCTGAAACTCCCACCGAAAGTTTAATAATTCACTTTCTTATTCAGGAATGAACAGCACGAGAGGTTTGATGAAGTTCACACACCACTGAGCCACAGGCTGCAGCCATGGTGAAGCAAAACTAAAATGCATTAAGATGAGTCATTAATCTGCCTCAGGTATCTTTATTTCAGTTTAATATTATAAAGTGTTATTATTTCAGTGTTCAGAGCTGCAGGGGGTGTTTGGAGCCCATCCTGGGATTCAAAGGGCAGAGGCAATACGTTCCCTGGATTATACTGAAAAATGCAGGACAGCGCAGAGTTATCAGTACCAGAACTATCAGTTGATCTCCTAATCTGACCTCCCCTCCCTCAGATACAACTTAAGTCATGTGTGGCCTGACCATAATGGCAACTTTAGAGAGAATTTAATGAAAAATCTAACATTTTTCAGTAATGTATTGACAGTATATAGTCTTTCGCAAAAGGTTTGTGCCGATTTTTTGTTGTTTCTAAATGAAAATGATTTTGCGCTCACTTATTTTTTGTAAATAAATAGAATGTAAATGCTGTAAATGTAAATTTGTAAAATTGTTATGCAAGTTCTACAGTTCTTTACCAGCTTATTTGGAACACCTTAAGGGGCGACCAAACATAACCAGTTTAAGAGGATTTCATACAAACTTTTATGAGACTGTTTTAAAAAAACGAATTTAGCAACACAGGCAAATAGGGCGCTCGGGTGGGGGAGTGGCCTAATACACTTGGTCACCACGGGAACCTGTGACCTGGGTGCCAGTCCTGGAGGTGTGTTCAGTCCAGGTTTGGTGTCAAGCAGACACAATTTAATGAGCTAGAGGGAGGGGAGGCTGGATGGGGATCACCTTTTTGCAGCATCTCTGCTTCCAGTGATTTCCAGGTTTCGGAGCCCCTCTGTGACCATGGCCAGGATTTAAAAGGTTAAATATACAGGCACATATATCTTACGTCTTGTACTATGTGGTTATTGTAATCTTTAAAGATTATTCAGGCTACTTTTAGACATTTTTCTACTGGCAGATTTAAATGACAAACAGTAAATTGACACCATTTAGCTAGCACTAGTTTGGATATCGGAAAGTCTGATTAGATCTTAGAACTGTAAGATGTTACATCACTGTTTATATGTGAGGGTATTGTGGTACTTCTTTTCCGAATCGCCTGACTGGCTGCAGATGCCAACTCTGATCTCAAACACAACATTCCTCCCAGGCTGTCTTGGCAACCAGTGCTTGGGAGGTTGAGAGGAACTTTCCCAGCATGCTTTGCACTGCCTGTAGTGAGTGGTCTTTTGTGGGGAGAAGCCGTACCTCATCAACAGGAGCCTCACACACATGCCTCCTCAAAAACACTTTTAAAGCCCCTCTTGAGCAGCTAATGAGGAGCGACCTCACTAGCACACCCCACGCATGGACCAATGGGAGCACGGCAATGAATTTTTATATCCAAAGCAAGAAAAGTGACATCATCCCAAAACCATTACCCAAAGATTTCGATCCGGTTCCAGTTGGATTTGGTTCTGAATAGAATTGACAAGGCTGATAGGTTGTATCATGTGAAACCTTACCCAGCAGATCATCATTATCCGCGGCGGTCCCACTTCTGTCTGTCCAAGCCTGCAGAGTCCATACATGGGCTTGGCAGCGTGAAACTTCTCCACCAGTTCTGCCAAGCCTCCAGCTTGTGACAGAGAGAGAAAGTGTTTCAAATGATGGCAGTGATCTCAGAGATCTTTATTATAACACAATCTTGCTTTAACACAAAGGGCTTCCATGCTTTTCTCAGATCTCAATCTTACAAACATGCTGCAGAATTCCTCCTGTCAAAATAGTCTGCAAATTACTTTATCCTTCAAATTTCTCATGTCATAATAAAGATGTCAAAGGCAATCAATGTAACGCTGTCACTCAGAGGTTTCCATGTTTGGCCTGTAATGCAATTACAGTGTCTTTTCCCCTAATTTGGTCCTGCTCAATTTCCCAGTTGTTCATAATTCTCCATTGCTAACCCTAACCTGCCAAGGAACGGCAGCCACCAACTGCTTCTTTTGACCAGCTCATTAAGACATCATGATGAGAATGGACTGAACTCCAAAAGTACTGGGACACAATCCCACATGTGACCCAAAGTACTGGGACACAATCCCACATGTGGGCAAAAGTACTGGGACATAGTTTCACATGTGACCAAAAGTACTGGGACACAATCCCACATGTGGCCAAAAGTCCTGGGACACAATCCCACGTGACCAAAAGTAATGAGACATAATTTCACGTGGCCAAAAGTACTGGGACACAATCCCACATGTGGGCAAAAGTACTGAGACATAATTTCACATGTGACCAAAAGTACTGGGACACAATCCCACATGTGGCCAAAAGTACTGGGACAGAATTTCACATGGGAAGCTCTGGGACTGTGGTAGCCTAGTGGTTAAGGTACTGAACTATGGACCACAACCACCTCGGCCACAGTTGGGTCCCTTAACCCAAAATTGGGAACCCAAGGCCCTTAACACAAAATTGCTTGAACTGTAAGACTTTATATGTTGTAAGTCGCTCTGGATAAGGGTGTCTGCTAAATGCCCTAAATGTAAATGTGGCCAAAAGTACTGGGACACAATCCCACATGTGACCAAAACTACTGGGACACAATCCCACATGTCAAGCTCTGGGACTGTGGTAGCCTAGCAATTAAGGTACTGGACTATGGACCACAATCACCTCGGCCACAGGTGGGTCCCTGAGCAAGGCCCTTAACCCAAATTGCTTGAACTGTAGGACTGTATATGTTGTAAGTCACTCTGGATAAGGGCGTCTGCTAAATGCCCTAAATTGAAATGTGGCCAAAAGTACTGGGACACAATTTCACATGTACCCAAAAGCACTGGGACTGTTGTAGTTACTTCAGGAATTATAGCTCTATTTATATAAAAAAAATAAGGAGAAAATAAAGAGGAAGACAATTTTAAATGCATAACAGTTCCTAGGGCAGTCCACAGTTTGGAGCATGTACAGACAAATTTAATCGTTACATAATCTTACCCCCAGAATCGGACAGCTTCAGGTTATTGGTGATTCCATCATAAGTGAACAAAGCCCTGGAATGAAGAAAACAAGGCTTAGGCGTAGCAATATATAGCATGAAAGCAATATTCATGGGTGCTGTTTAAAGTTATAAAGCTATCATCATGAGGATCATTTCTCATTTTATGAGAAAATCTATTGTGGCACTAGAAAAGGGTTCTATGTCAACACAAGCCTTTACATCTCTGTCTGGAAAGTAACGCTTTAGCTACAGCCTGCTCTCTGCTAACGTCAGCTCACGGGAATGTACTGAGTGGGCAGGCAGCTGTGAGGACCATATGCTTTCACACACCATCCCTAAAGTCTCCACACATTCAGCATTTTATCATGCATACCTACACGTTAAAAGTGCATGCCCCTCAAAAGCCATGCATGCACTCAACGTTCTCACGTGACAGACCCCAAGAGCTTTGTTCTTCTCCTCCTCATGACGTCCTGTATGTTTTCTGTTAAAGAGTCAATGATCCATGGTTCACAGCACCCTCTTGATACACAGGTTTCTAGGTGTGTTAGTGAGAGCTTTCCTCTGTGCACAGATCTGACAGGTTCAAGTCACTGTAGTGTGAAGAACTAAAAGAATCCGCCTGTGTGTTGGGGCAAATTAGACTCTTATATGGTGATCAGAAGACTTTACACAAGCACCTTAAGGCAAATAGGCTACAGGACCAGGAGAACAGGCATCTGTGGCTGCAGTGCTAGGTCCATTAAAATGGGACAGATTGTAAAATGTGATCAATCAGACACAATTCGTTTCTTGTACTGTGTATAATTGTGCTGTGTATGATTGTGCTGTGTATGACTGTGCTGTGTATGATTGTGCTGTGTATGATTGTGCTGTGTATGATTGTACTGTGTATGATTGTGCTTTGTATGATTGTACTGTGTATGATTGTGCTGTGTATGATTGTACTGTGTATGATTGTGCTGTGTATGATTGTGCTGTGTATGATTGTACTGTGTATTGTACTGTGTATGATTGTACTGTGTATGATTGTGCTGTGTATGATTGTGCTGTGTATGATTGTGCTGTGTACGGTTGTGCTTTGTATGACTGTGCTGTGTATGATTGTACTGTGTACGATTGTACTGTGTATGATTGTACTGTGTGTGATTGTACTGTGTGTGATTGTGCTGTGTATGATTGTGCTGTGTACGATTGTGCTGTGTACGATTGTGCTGTGTACGGTTGTGCTTTGTATGATTGTGCTGTGCATGATTGTCCTGTGTTTGATTGTGCTGTGTATGATTGTACTGTGTGTGATTGTGCTGTGTATGATTGTACTGTGTGTGATTGTACTTTGTGTAATTGTGCTGTGTATGATTGTACTGTGTATGATTGTACTGTGTGTGATTGTACTGTGTATGATTGTACTGTGTATGATTGTGCTTTGTATGATTGTACTGTGTATGATTGTGCTTTGTATGATTGTACTGTGTATGATTGTACTGTGTATGATTGTACTGTGTATGATTGTACTGTGTATGATTGTACTGTGTATGATTGTGCTGTGTGTACATGTCTATATGTGTCATCAGATGATATTCTAAAGAACAACTAAACACTGTCATGTGTTATACTGTGTTATCCCGACACTTGGGTGTTTATTTTCCCAGAATAAAGACTTTCTTGAAATGTAACAATATTAGTGTTAAAGATTGGCCTTCTAAACCCACAAAAAACACCAAATGTGAGGAAAAACAGACACGACATCTCAACATAACCAGGATTTAAATATGCCATGTTATAACCACACCAAACCACATTGGTTTACTCTGACTTGTGAGCAGTAAAGCTGTAATGTGACAAACCATGAAGCTCTCTTTCGAGGTAGCTCCCATCAGCAATATCGACACACACAAATAGACTGTGGTAGCCTAGCGGTTAAGGTACTGCACTCTGGACCAGAATGTCCAGGGTTCAAATCCCACTTCTCCCATGCTGCTACAGTTGGGTCTTTGAGCAAAGCCCTTAACCGACAATTTCTTTAATTGTAAGTCGCTCTGGATAAGGGCGTAATGCCATAATTGTAAATGTGTAAATGTAGACTGCTTACAAAAAAAATATCCCCTACTTTTTGTGAGTCAGTGTATCTGAAAAACGTTTTCTTTTGAATATGCAGCTTTTATATTACTTTAAACTATAAACTATGCGGATGTTGATTCATCAGAAATTTGCGTGTGATAAAGTACAAGACGTGGAGGACCTGCTTCCAGAGAAACAACCACAACGAACGCGTCTTTTGTTACAGCGAAAAGCAACGTGTCGAATTTCATTTGGAATGGATAATGAATGAACTGAGGGGGAAAAAAGCATGGTGTCATTGTTTTCCTAGTGTCTGCCGAGCCTGTGATCACTGGAAGCTTCCCAGACTATGACCCCGGTATCTAACACAAAGCCTGGACACAAACAAGACCATCCACCCACACACATGCACCGTGGATCAATTTTCTGCTGCGACTCCACTGGACTAGATCTGAAAACCAGCACAGAAATAACACAGCGGGTGAGTGAGGTAATGAGTGCATATTACTTGACTGTCGTCACATGGGTGGTTAGTAGGAAATACTAGCAAAGCAAATACTGAAAGCCAGACTGACATAATTAAAGCAATCAAGCATACCAGTATTTTCAAGCATAGTCAGCATTTTAGCGCACTCCCAAATCCCCAAAAATACACCGCTCCCAAAAATGAAGGGATATTTCGGAATGAATATGACATGATTAAAAAAAGAATTGATTTCATTACATGAGATACTCAGAAAAGCAAATTAAAAGTCAAAAAAAAAAGTTGTTCGATTATACAAATGAGACATTCATGGGGGTGAACAGAAATATCAAACTGGACCAGAGTGCCCCCACATTGACTGGTCAGTAGGGTGTATGATCACCCAAAAGTGCCAAAACACACTGACAGGGATGGGGCATGGACATAATCAGATTGTCCAGCAGTTCTTGTGGGATTCTCTTCATATTCATTTAGAAATATTCCCTCGTTTTTGTGAGCAGTTTTATTTACAATGACTGACTAGGACCTCCTCTTAACCAGATCAGGTGTGATAAGACAGAGGAAACAAATTGTACAGACAGAGGTGTTTTTTAAGTGAAGTGTTAAGGATTAGGCATGTATAGTTGACAACATAATTGCTTCAGCAAAGTTTAAAATGGGTTTAAACAGGAGAGCCAAAAAATGTCAGATAACACAACAAATAATTTCCTTGTTTTTTAAAGTTCTTGATCAGGGTTTAAAACATTTCAAACCACCTGATAATTGTACACTTAACCTCAAAATAATTAAAAACTGATTTTTTAAAACAATTTTATTGGCTTTGTATAAACAATATATATACTTTTTATTTCTTGTATTTATTTTTTTGTTATACCTTGTACTCTATTTTCATTCCAAAATACTTAATATGAATAACAAACACACACCAAACACATATTCAGAATTTTAAAAAATTAAATGTTTTATTCTATTATTATTTATTATGGATTACACCTAATCATTCATTCACTCACTCTCTCACTCACACTGGGACATTTTAGAGACGACAGTTGACCCAGAAATACCAGAGTGCCAGAGTACATGCATATTTCATACAGGCAGTGGTCGTGCCAGAACCTGGAACCCGGGAACCTGTGAGGTAACAGCGCTAACCATTTTGTCACTATGCCACCCATATGGGGGTGCATGCAAATAATTTACGCATTACAAGAATGTGTAACGAAAAAAACTAAATGATGGTAATCACAATAACCAATTGCTAAGCAATTTGTTTTATATATATATATATATATACACAGTGTTCCCCGGCCACATCGCGGTTCACCTTTCGCGGACTCGGTGCATCGCGGGTTTTCAAAAAATATTAATGGGAAAAATATATCGCAGATTTTCGCTGTTTCACTGGGTTTTGTGGAATTCTGACAAAAAAAAAAATCACTAAATTTAAAAAAATATATAAAAAACATTTATTAATTCTAACAATAAAGGAATGTTCTAAATGATAAAATATGATGATTTACAGTAAATAGCTGTTGTATCTACACAATAAATATAGATATAGACCGTGCTGTAAGCTCGGTACGGACGGAGCATGTGTGATACGAGAGTGATGTATGGTGTGTTAAGTAAAGAAAACGTTCTATTACTTCAGCGTGTTGCTTGATTATTCAACAGTTAAAAACACTACAATGTATTTACTCAGTGGATGAATACTCACGAAATACGAGAAGTAAGACTGGAGCATTGGTCGCTACTTGCCGACATGACGAAGTTTTTCTCTGCGATGTTGTGTTCGCTGTTTGTGAAAGTTTCATTATAGACTGAATTAATTCAAGCCTTATGATGCCACCCAACAGTTCTGGCTAACATAGTGAATAAATACTTAAATAAATATAGCGTCCCTACTTCGCAGATTTTTGTTTCTCGCAGGTGGTCCTGGAACGTAACCCCCACAATAAACGAGGGAACACTGTATTTACTTATATTAAACCATGATGTGCAACATATGAGTGAAGATTTTTACTTGGACTTTTTTCCCGCTGATCTTGGTGCAGTCAGTGATGAATGTGGTGAAAGGTTTTATGAGGACTTTGTGGCCATGGGAACGCAGTATCAGGGCAACTGGAATATATAAGTGCTTTCTGACTATTGTTGGACACTGACATGACAGGCACTAGGCGCTGCTGAGAACAAACGAAAAACAGCTGCAAAACATTTGAAGCTCAGATGAACTAACACAACACTCCAGCAGTGTTATATGATTAAACCTAATGCGATTAAACCTAATGTGATTTAAAGCGAATAAATTCAATCAATGTGTTTTAATGTTTCTCCAAATTATTATGCGATACAGCAAATATGAAACTGTTTTTGCGTTTGGCCGTATCTGTCTTAAGCTCACATTCTTTCACGGGGTACGCTTGACAAATGTTTGGTTAGACATTCAGTTAACGAGGTGACTCGTGTTAGATTAGACTTGAGAATTTGTAAACGCTAACATAGCGTCTTTCTTTAAAATATCATTTTTTCAGCTGGGTAAATCTGAACATAAAAAACACCAAAAGTTATAAGCAAAACACTTTATTGTAGCATCACCATATCTTAATTAAACAACCAACTGAACATATACCTTTTTATTTCAGAAGAGTAATAACTAAAAATACTCTTCTTGTATAGATTTTAAACAAGTAGACTCCTATGTCCCCTGCAATGGACGGAAATTAGAAGGAGCCTCAAAGAGAACCACCCTCTGGTGGTCAAAAATGCAATTACAGTAAATGGCATAATAAATCAAAACACATAATCCATCTTGACCCGTTTATGCATTACACCCCTAGTAGCAATATATGTGTATTGTTTTTTTCTGTGTTTTAAACTAGCTTTTTGGGTCACATGGTCTCTGTCGTCTATCCCTGGAGAACACACAGACTATCCCTCTTGTCTGCATACAAGGGCTTAAAGGCACGCCCATTTTCCTAATTAGAGGAAACACCATTGTGTCAGATTGTGTCTCATTTCCATTTAAGGACTCAAAGACACACTTTGTCTCTCTTTTGTTGAGACACAGCACCCAGTCAGAGCTGCTCTTATTTTCATATATGGACTCAAAGAGACACCCAACTATGGACAAGCCAAACCTCTTAGACTCAGGACACAGACACACAATACCATTTATGGGCATACCACACCCACTCAGAGCACCTCTTTTATCCATAAAAGGACTCAAAGACACACCTACAATTCCATTTATAGGCACAACACTCCAATTCAGTGCTGCTTCTATACAGTATGTTTCATATAAAAACTCAAAAACATGCTTCTTTACTGTTCCTAAGGAAGTCCCGTTTGTTTCCTTTCACCAGGCGCCAATCACTGGCTAAGCTGCCATCCACCATCCGCAGTCAAACTCCACCCCGTGTGGAACGAGACGAGAGAGAAAAGGCACGGGAGAGGGAGAGACTGCGAGAGAGAGAGCAGCATGAACTAAGAGAGAGAGAGAGGGTGAAAGAGAAAGAGAGAAAAGAGAGGGAGAGAGAGGCAGAGCAGAGGGAAAGAGAAAGGCAAGAAAAAGAGAAAGAAAAGGAGCGAGAGAGGCAGCGGGAGAGAGAGAGGGAGGAGAGAGAGAGGGAAAAGCAAAGAGCAAGAGAAATAGAGAAACAACGGCAACAAGAGAAGGACAAGGAGAGAGAGAAACAACGAGAAAAAGAGAAGGAGAGGGAACGAGAGAGGCAGAAAGAGAATGAGAAGCAAAAAGAGCGAGAGCAAGAGAAGCAGCGAGAGAGGGAGAGGGAGGAGAAAGAACGGGAACGAGAGAAAGAAAGAAAGCTCCAGGAGAGGCAGAATCAGGAGAAGCTGGAGAGGAGAGCAGGTGCAGAACGAGGAAGAATAAAGGATGAGAAGAGTGGAGCAACAGGTGGAGAGAAAAGAGTCGATAAAAGCAGGAGCCGACTCATGAAGGTCAAGGCAGAACCCCCTCCGAAAAAGAGAAAGAAGTGGCTGAAGGAAGTTCCCTCCTCTGATTCAGACTCCTCTCCTTCAGCCAGTGAGGATGAAGGTGTGTATGAAGGTGTGTCTAGGTTTTGGTCTTCTCTATCTCATACGACTAATCACAATCCACGTTGTTTTCTAAATGCAAAACTAAGTTCTGTGAGACCAACACGAGCAAACACATATCTCAAAGCCAAGGGCATGTATCAGTTATATATAAGTACATGTGTTTTTGGCTAAAGCTATAAAGTTTTTACTTAATTATTGAATTTCACCAATCCAACAAATGTTTTCCCTCTACAACCAAACACTCCTTGCACACCCCAAACAGTGATCACATATTCAAACATGGCTGTTAAGCACGTGGAGGGTTTTGTTTCACTGTTTGTTAAAGATACGATGAAACTAAAAAGAACCTGTACTTGTCCATGTTCATGTTCATTCTAAATCTGATTGCATGATCCGTAGGGTTTCTCAGTAACACATTATGTCAGCATCAAGTATTAATGTCACTGCATTTGTGTAGTTTTTGTGGCAAACTCACAAAATAAATAGCCATGAAACAGAGGTAGGCAAGATAACGAATTAAAACTGGACTAATAAATTCTGCTCAAACTGTTGAGTGAACCTTGATCTCTTGGTCAACCAAAGGAGAAGAGGTTTCCCTTTTGTGTATGGTTCCTCTCAAGGTCTCTTCCTATTATCTGACGCTTTCCTTTCCACTGTTGCCACTGAATTGCTCAAAAGAGGCTCATACTACGATCTTTGTACTCTTGCTTTTTCAACATCTGCTAACCCTGCTCCCAGAATGTGAGAAGAACGATTACTGAATAGACACCACTGCCCCTCAAGCCCAGTCCGAATTTATGGAGCCTCGTGACAGCCATGAAAACAGATTTTGCAACATCTGAGCAGTGAAGTTAAACTTTCCTGTTTCTTCTATTTTCTATAAGGCTTTGTTTATACAAACAGCGATCCCATTTTGGAGAGGACAACTTCTAGAGCTTCATTTTACAGGCACAGTCGAGCCCCCACAATAACTCTCAATTTAACATGCTCGACTTGTGGAGATAAAATGGAAAATGAAAGGGAGAGAAACTGTTGGAAATCAGGACGATGTTGTTTAACCAGCTGATGACGTTGGTATACATATATGGGCAAAATGATTCTCACCAGATCATTACCCTGCAGTGCATAAAACAGACGACGCGGCCATGTAGGATGCAACATGATTGGCTCTCACTTCCTTTTAGTAAATCGTGATTGGGTTACAGATGCAACATTGGCTCTTGCTCTTCATCACGTTGCATTTTGTAACGACCCTGTGATAGGTGTATGGGATGTAAGGGTACATTTGGAGTTTAACAATAACACCTGAAGTTAAACCACAGCAACCAAGAAAGGCTTACAGAGACAATGCATTTGAAGCTTCGTGTTTTTCTTTTCATTTCTGTTTAGCTACTGTCTAATTCCAAAAACAAAACGGCTCCTGAATGCACTCTTCAATCCCTCTTACTGTTCTTATGCGTGCATATTATATACGGATTTGCTTTCACAATCCTCTTCATATTTTTGTTTAAGCCTCTGTGTGTGTATGTGTGTATCTGTGTGTGTGTGTGTGTGTGTGTGTGTGTGTTTTAGGCTCGCTACGCAGTGCAATAAGCAGTCGAGCAATGAGAGAGATGTTCCGCAGCTATGTGGAGATGCTGGTGAGCACGGCACTCGATCCAGACATGATCCAGGCCCTGGAGGACACCAACGGTGAGAACATGGCATGTTATTATGGATTTGATATCCTTATGCTTGCTGCTTTCAACTGAAATACAGTTCTGTCGAAAAGGGAATAAGAAAGTAAATGAATGAATGAATGAAACCATATCTAACATATTGGCGATGATTAAACCTAATAATTTTTTGGGTGGAGTTTTGCCACTCCATAATAATCTTCATTCCAGTCTTTTTTAGCTTTAGCATGACACAGCCTTTTCACCCTGTTCCCCTTCTGTAAAACTGTTTTTTGGCTGTTAACCATCCAAAAAGAGCAACCCTGACTGGCCAAACCTTTTTGGGCTTAATAATGGCCAACTTGGGACAACCTGATTAATCTTTACATTGATAGTGTGAATTTTGATGAGCAGTTTAATAAAATGGCACCACCCTGGTTCTAGCTCTTACAAAAGAGTTACACAAATTATTATGGAACTGGTGTTGTGGTCTAATGATTGTTATTCTGTATTTGCCTTTAGATGAGCTTTACCTTCCGCCCATGAGAAAGATCGACAGTATCCTGAACGAACAGAAGCGCAGATTATTAAGAAGGGTCAACATGAGCGCCCAGCACCAGGTATCAGCGTCAATCACATTCCTATTAATCATCACATGGCATGATATGCTGATAAGTTTTTCTCTTTGAGAACACAAAAACCTACAGTCGGACATCGATTGGTCCATTTGAATTACTTTTACTCTTAAATTTAAACAAAAAATCTGAAAAAGCACCCTAAAGAAAACTCAATGGTGTGATCTTCTTAAGATGATGCACATGGTCCGGTCCAGTCAGGGGTGATAATGTACCAATATGATATGCTACTCATCATTAAACCCAAAAAAAAAAGAAGGGCAATCATAGACATGTTTATGTATATTATATTATTAGTTCATATATATTATATAAACTAATAATATAAGTTTATATATATTATAAGTTTATATATATATATATATTATATCTAACAGCGTTGCTGTCACAGTGATAAGACGGGCCAAACTTGAAATTCAGTTTCATGTCTTCATATTTCAACGATTTCATATTTATATCAGATATCATATCCAAATTTGTTGGTAATTGTTATTGTATTGGCTTTGCTTTATTCATGTTGGTATCATTAATCATACACAAATATAGAAGTAAAACTTGGGTGGGTAGCACCGCTGCCTCACAACAAGAAGGTCCCGGGTTCAATCCCATGGTGGAGCGGCCTGGGTCCTTTCTGTGTGGAGTCTGCATGTCCTCCCCATGTCAGTGTGGGTTTACTCCGAGTACTCCGGATTTCCTCCCACAGTCCAAAGACATCCATATTAGGTTAATTGGTGTCTCTAAAGTGTGTGACTGTGTGTATGTCCTACAATGTATTGGCTATCTAGGGTAGTTCCTGCCCTTGCACCCAGAGTTGCCGGGTGGGCACTGTCTGGCCCGCTTCTCCGTGTGGATTAAGTAGAAGATAATGATTAATGGATTAATGGATTAATGGATGAATGGATGGATATACAAAATAAAACACAATAATTTTGGCATTGGGAACAGATTAAACCTATTTGAACGACCTTCCGGAACCAGTTATGTTTGAATTCCAAGGTTACTCTGTATTCTTTACATTATTATGTTCAATGTTTTATTTATATTGCCTACTATTTCACATGCTATAGTTTTTATTCTATATTTTATCAAGTTTTTCTTTGCTCAGTTATGCCTTTGAGTCTAGATATTTGTCAAGCTACTTTCATACAATTTCATACAATCCCTTGCGAAAAGTGCAATACATACATATATGTAAACTTAATTTAATTCTCTTTAAATGATGAAACTAACTAAAGAACACCAAAAAAAATACACAGTTTGAGCACTCACCCTTTATCTGTGTGTGTGTGTGTGTGTGTGTGTGTGCGTGTGTGTCTGTGTGTGTGTGTGTTGTACAGGAAGCTCTGCACTTGTATCCTCAGATAAGTGCAGATGCTCTGGACTCCGGCTCAGCGAAAGTTCATCTGGCTGGTGAAGGATACAATCGCAAAACGCTGAACCGCATCAAAAAGAGCCTTCCAAAGCAACAGGCAAGTGCAGCATTCCCTACCCGTGAAATGCACAGAGATTAAATCAGACCAGTCCCTGACAACTTTCTGAGCAAAGCCTCACTGTAACTTGAGATGTAGCATGTTTGGTGTCTGACATTTGCTGGCTTGCTTTTGCACTGGAGCTACAAGGCAAATGTGTGGCTGACAATCCTTTCCAGTACTTTAACAGCCCATTTGGCAGAGTTCACAGCTTCCAAATGTTTCTTGTAGCAGCTAACAGCCTTGGTATCCTCTTGAATTTTGTCTCCGTTCTTCATTGACATGCTCTTAGTTCAGAAATATGCGTAAGTCATCCCTAATACACAGAGCGTGCATGATGTTGTTCGTGCAATGATCTCTAGTACGTTACAAAAAAATTATCAGTATTGTTTTTTTGTAGGTGAAATTTCCTACATTACAGACAAATTTCAAATAAAAAAATATTTATTTGCAGCAATGGCAAAAACATTTATTTGCTGTAAATGAGAATACTAAAACGAAAAATAAAAATAACAAAGTCAAAATAATAAAGAAGATGCAGTGTTTTCAGACCTTGATAATTTATAAAAGTTTATATTCATTTTTTTAAAACAAAACAAAAACTATGTTATAACTTAGGGAAGCTAAGAAACTAATATCTGAATCACAGCTTCCATGTGAACTGGATTACTAACTTATCCTCAGTAAATAAAATTTGGTTCAGGTGATAACTTGCTCATTAAGCACAATCAGGTTTGTTTGCGTTGGAATTCTTAGGATACTGGAACGAATTGCTGCCATGCATGTAGAAGTAAAAATGGAACTGAACTACATGATTTTTGAGATATACCTCTGTTGGGTCCCCCAACCAATTCCTTGAAGCCTCCATTGCTTGGATTGTATCGCCTCAGTTGTTGCTTTAGAAAATGATGTTGACCGTATGAATAATTAATAATTAACTCAGAGTCCATCCTCGTGTGTGTGTGTTTCAGGATCTGAAGGTCTCTACGGAGACCTGTCGGCTCTACAGTCTCTATCACTCGCTGCATCATTATAAATATCACACCTTTCTGCACTGCAAGAAAGAGGTACGAGTTTGCTGCTTAGCGGATTTGCTGACGGAACAATGATACTGTATTATAGAGTGGATTTGGAAAGGGTTGCACTTCATTGCAACACAGTACAGTGAAATCTAAATCCACAATATTGCTGGTCACACAGTCTGGTGTGCAATCTATCTGTTACTGGTGAACTTACTGAACTTACTGAACTCTACACATTGCCAGAATTAATTAAACATATGTATACACATTAACATTGCCTGTCACAAACCAGCCTTTTCATATCCTAGCTATTCCACTCACTGCACCTTTAAACCTGCTCCTTGGACTGGATTTTTTATTCACCACATATTTAGATTTTCTAGCAATACTGTTTTACCCAATAACTACACCTTTAATGCATCATGACTCATTGCACCTTTATATCTACTCATTGCATCTATAACCCAAGGTCTTTGGATCTCTTTAATGTTTTACCCACTAATTGCACCTTTCATTAACTCATCACATCTTTGCATTCACTCAATGCATCCTCAACCTCAGTAAGTTATACCCCAGTTAAATTCACGCATTGCATCTTTATACCCACACACTGCACCAGTCAGTATACCTTTAATTCACTCATTGTACCTTTAACCCTACTTACTATACCATCAAATCACTTGCTGCACCTTTATAGCCACTCGCTGTACCTTTACTTGACTCAGTCCACTTTTAAACCTCACTCACTACACCTTTAATTCATCCAAAGTTTCACCCTTGTATGCACTCAGTGCACCTTTCTTTCCACTCACTAACTGTTTCATTCATTTTAAACCCACTTAAATAACATTAATAGCATTTTTATATTTGCATACTGTATCTTTATTCTATGAATTCCTCCATTATTTCCACTTACTGCAACTTTAACCTTATTCCCTGCACATTTATTTTACTCACTGCCACTTTATATGTACTGATTACAACCTTACTTATACATTTTACTGCATATTTGCACCTGCTTGCTGCACCTTATTCTCACTCAGTGCATCTTAACTACGGCATTAACAGACTAGTCTAATCCATGCTTCAGCTTGTGGTGGCAGGTGTTTTGTCGTATATCAATACACCATAGTTCATTCTTTTTTAAATCTGCTTTATCCAGTTTATTGTCATGGGCAGCACAGGGTGCAAACACTCACCCACTCCATTTTCCCTTAATCAAATTCCTTTGGAATGTAGTAGGAGACCACAAGCAAAAAGGGAGAACATGCAAACTTCACATAGCTAAAGGTAGTGAATAGAATCAGGGATCTCCAGAGCTGATAAAAACCTATATACCACTGTGCTTTACAGCACTGCCACCACAAACCATATTTTAAGAATCTTTAAATGAACATATTTGTAGTTTTCATTACTCCCTCCTAAAATGTGGTTTGAGCTTCATTCAATTCATGATAACAGACCAAACACGTTCTGCCTGAACTAGTAACACATACGGCTTTGTACATTATTGAACAGAATCATTCATTATTTACAGTCCAGGATGAAGAGGTATGTGAACTCATGTAGATAATAACAAGGGCGATTCTGGGATCTGAGTACCCAATAAGAACCTCCCTTTCATTCTAATATAATTTCCCACAATAATCATTTCCATTAATTTCGTTGTTAAATTATTATGTTCAAAAACATATTCTTTCTACCCTTTCTACTTCTTAATTGTGTTTTAGGGGTGCTGGGACTCAATTTAGGGGTGTGTGTTTCCCCTTAAAAAGGGACACGCCTTATTTATAAGAGTAATACCTTGTTCTCTGATACCTCTGTTCGGTTAAAATATGCCGCTGTTTGTGACTCATGGTTTTCGTTGCTGTCCTGCTATATTCTTGTAGTACTGCCTGATGCACATTAAAATGTAAAATAAAGAACCCTCTAGAATCACAGACTCCAAAGCGTCCACAAACATGATGTTCCCTTCATCATGCTTTACAGTCGGGATGTTTTGCTGATACAACTCATTATGGTGTGAGTTTTTTCCCCTAAAGCAGACAGAAACAAAGGCTTGTCTGTTGTTGGCACCTCTTACTTCTTTTTACCCCTTTCACCATTACTTGTTGTACTCATGGTATGATCTTTGCAGTAAGACAAACACGCTATAAGAGAACAGCCACTTAATGTGACTTAATGATCAAACCCAGTTGCTTGTGCATCATTTAGATCTTTGTGCATTTCATGTACATTTTACCAACAAACAATGTCTACGTGGTCATGTGAAGTCCATGAGCACCATATTTCTTCAGACTTTATTTTCTACATGCCATATCCCCTATTTCTAATTGACACATCTTACTTTCGTTTGGTTATGAATGATTAATTGGCCCTGTGTTTGTTCTCTCTGTCAGACGGACAGTATAGAGCAGGCAGCGGACGACCCCGGGCAAGAGGAGGTGGTTCAGCAGTGCATGGCCAACCAGAGCTGGCTGGAGACCCTCTTCAACTCCTTTGTTGAGCTGCTCACTCTCAGCAACAAGACTTAGGGGCAGAGGTCAGGCATGGAAAGTGCCGCTGAGGATATCTGTGCAGCAGCAAGCTGGAATGTACCGAGTTCCTGACACAGTGTGTGTGTGTGTGTGTGTGTGTGTGTGTGTGTGTGTGTGGAGTGAGCAGGGTTCTGACCTGAAGGTCGTGACTTGAAGATGTTTTTTTTTCTGTGACACTTTGCATTTTGTTTCATGTATGATGTGAAAACCAGGAGACAGCGAGAGTAAAGAGAGAATGTGTGAAGAGACAGTGCCAAGGGGAACAGGGTTTAGAGCCTCGTGTTTTTTTGGGCAGAGGTGAGCTATGAACACCACGTTCCGCGCACACTCTTAAATATATAAATATGTATTATTGACAATTATGATTTGTATTATTTATACAAGGACATTTGTAACACATGCACCCCTTAAAAGGCAAAAGCTGGGGATGTTCGTTGTTATTATTTTGAATAATAATACATGTTTTATTAGGGTGTACATGAAAATGGCCTATGCCCAATTCCCTGACGTTCCTACCCCTGTCAAGCCTGAAGGGAAAAGGGGGCTGGACGTGGACTTAAAGGGAGTCTAATCTATGTGATGTCATTTTTTCTCAGAAAAAAAGCAAGTGTATTTAACGTTCAAAAAAGTGTTCTTTTCGTTTGTTTGTTCTTAAAAAAAAATCTGTTCGTTTTCTGAAAGAAAGCGCGGTGATGCCGAGGGATGTAACGATTTCTAAATGTGACAATGTCTGTGTTTGTTTTTTTGTTTTTTTTAATCTGTTGGTTGTTTGCTATATGATATTCTTCTTATTATTATTACCATAATGGTTATTATTATTATTATTATTATTATTTTGGAGCTTTGTCCATTTGTTTTATCTCTCCATGTAAATATTGTACAGCTGCTTCAGTCTAAAGCTCCCCATTCAGAATCATCAGACAACCAGCGCGCCTGTAATTGATGACTGCAAATAAAACAGAAAAAGTGGAAGCGATGAAAATGGCTCGAAGCCTGTAAGTGATTTTTTGTTTATTATTGAAAGGGTGAAACGGTGCGATAAATTTGTTTTTACTACACCATGGTGAGTGGGTCAAGACAGAAACACTGGTTCTAACAGTTATGTGTTAAGATCAAATCCTATTTGGTGCACTATGTTAAACACATCTACCATATTGACCCTTCTTGTACATGTGAAGTCAGAGACAGGATGTAGTACATCTGTAGTGCCACGGTTTGTGTTGATGCTGGTGGCTGGATATTTTACATTTACATTTACATTTATTACATTTGCATTTAGCAGACGCTCTTATCTTATCCAGAGTGACTTACAACTTATACAGTCTTACAATTCAAGCAACTGTGGGTTAAGGGCCTTGCTCAGGGACCCAACTGTGGTAGCTTGGCAGAGGTGGGGTCCAGTACCTTAACCACTAGGCTACCACAGTCCCACAGGTTGACTAGTTTGAGTTGAGAGTTGAGCAGTGAGAGAACCAGGGAAAGCTTAGCATTGGGAAGCCCATCTTTGGTGAGGTTTGTCTGTTGTTTGGGATCTTAGGAGTTCCTGATTCACGTCTTTGTCAAGAGTACCAGCATGCCACCAGTCTGGTAAAGTCTGATGGTCGAGTCCCAGTGGGCAGAATCCTGGATCAGGGTTATGTTCTGGCATGCTCTATTTATAAATGTCAATGTTCTGTCTCATCAGGGGCTTCTTTCTTCTCTGTGTCTGTGTTCTGCTGGGCCAACTGTGCACAAGCAGATGTTATTATTATATTCCAATATTAGATTTATATATAGGATTTTTAGGTAGGTTATCCTGTTTTAAAGGGATATATTATGTAATATAAAGTATAAACTATTTCAGATTGATAATATTTCTGTAGACCTGATCATGGTGTATTATCTTATGCTTCTTTTGTCACAGCTCATTGTATTGCTGTTGTTGCTGACTCACGCTCTCTCTCTCTCGCTCTCTCTCCCATTTCTCACTGAAACTCTCTCGGCTCTGTGCCGGGTTTGCTGGAGCAAAGCTGTATGGCGGTGAGAGAAACGGCAAAATGCGAGACAGAGGATTCAAAGGCACATGTTAAAACGTGACGATGTTCATAATGGTCCCTCCATATGTCCCAATTCCGCCAAGGCATAGCTTTCCTTAGGATCAAGCACGTGCCACAAATAAAAACGTCTCTCTGTAAGCTCAGGAAATTAAATGTTTATTTTTACGTTTTTTACTTAGCAGCTAATATCCTTTTATTACAGCGCATATGGTATTAGATTTGAACCTCAGCTGAGGTAAACACTCCACTATTGGGAAAGGGAGGCAAGGGGGAGAAAAAAAATCCCTCAAATCTGGAGAACTACATACTCCTGTAGTTACCATGGCAACACAGCCACAGCAACCCTGCCAGCGTTTTTCTGTCTGTGGTGATGGCTTGTCTTTCTCTCTCTCTCTCTCTCTCTCTCGCTCTCTCTCTCTGGGCTGCGTCTAAATCCTACAGTTATATTTGACTGCAAATGCATCATTCACTCCTCTGTATGTAAAACTACATTCATTACAGCCTTGTGTTCATTATATTTAAAATTATTTACAACTAACTATAAACAACAACAATTTCTAATTCCTTATCCCATCTCCTACCATCTGAACCACTTATCTATCATTTTCTCTCTGCAATTTTTCTCTTTTTTCTCTTTCAGTACCAGCATAATCATCATCCTTGTGCCTCCCCTATGGAATCAGTTCCAGCTCTAATCCAGCACGCCTGCTTCAGCATGCTGTTGAGCCGTGTCTCTAATCCCATACTTGAGTACTATTGTAGATTATTTTAAGCATGCCTACCATGCACTGACCGGATTTGGGGAGCGATGCCATTTTTGGAGTTGGGGGGAGTACAAAATAGGCAGTACAGTTATACACTACGCCTGTTGAATCCTTAATTCTGATCGGTCAAAATGTCTGAGTAGACATTGCATTACATTTAGCACAGCATTTAGCAGAAAATCTAATCCAGTCAGATTTACAACTGATGGGTAAGAAGGGAGTACCACAATAGACAGTGGTTAGTACCTGTGCCTCCATGCTTCACAGGCTCGGGTTCAAATAATGCCCTGGCTGCTGTGGAGTTGGATGTTCTGGGTGTTTACTTTAGTATCTCCCCATTCATTCATTCATTTATTCATTCCAAAAAGATATGTTTGGTTTTCACAGTTGTTGTGTCTGTAGTGTCCTGGAGAGGCAGGGAGAGATTGTGTGACTTGATTCAGGACACTTTTGAAGACAAATGACAAAGAACACACCAGCACATTGGGAATGACTGGACAATCGGGGACAGAAATGCTGTCCCCAATTGACAAACATGAACTGCAATGCTAACAGCCTCCCTGCAACAAAAGACTCACAATATTTGCTGTAGGTTCAATTTAGGGTAGGGTAAGTGTAGTTGTAGGTGTAGAATTAATTATCTGCAGTAGTCCTTCATTGTCATTTATGTCACTAAAAAGTCCTCACAAGCACAGCAAGACAATATAACCCTCAATTATAACAGGTATGAACAATTAAATGAATGGCTGCTTGGCAAATGCCACCTTCAATTTATAGTCCTAATGCCAAGACAATCATTTCTACAGGATAGAGAATCGGTTTAGTATCATTAGTGGAATTGAGAAATAGTGTTTGGAAAGTAGAGAATAATTTCAGGGCCATTTGTATAGATTATGGAGTAGTGAAGCGTTTCAGACGTTATTATAATAACAATTAAGACGTGGTTTAAATCTGTGTTGTGGATTATGTCTGTCTTTTCCATGATGGGTAAAATGAATGACTTACATTCACTTATGGGTTATTATGTGACGGTCCTGAACCTGCCAGGTACAAACTGATGTAAACTGGCGTTCTCTGCAGGCTAAACTATTACATTCTCTAGACTCGTTTGACACACAGCTCTGGATTAGTGCTGAGGCAAATTTCTGTATGGGTTCACTAATTACTAGACATTCCATCCTAATCCACATCATCTTCACTGCCTTCTTCTCCTTCCTCCTCTTCATCTTCTTCTTCCAAGGTGCTGCTCCTCATCTGGCCACAGAGCGGCACCAGTCGTCCGTCTGGATCCACCGACATTGGCTGAATGATTTTAACCCTAAGTTTACAATGGGAAAAAATTAGTCTGAGCTAGAGGTTACAAATGAGCACAGGCAAAAGAAGTTCGAGAAGAATGAAAGGGAAGGTCACGGCGTAGCCAGTATCCAGTAAACACCACTAACTAATTTAGAAGAGCTTCCAGTTTGAAGGGATGAGATCTAGCATGAGGATCTTCAGCGATATGAAGCCATCAACGTATGCCTTACACAGTTCTACATAGAAGAGGTGATCATTTAAAGGGAAAACCAAGTTCAGTTTCGCTGTGGGTGATGTTCGTACATTATGCTCTCTCTAATAGTTTAATATTTACCTTCTGATTATTTAAATTATTACTATAAGCTTACTAATTAGCTGACTTTGTTTAATTTCTACTTACATTAACTAGAGTGCCCAAGGAGGTCTTCTTGTTCCTCCCATGGTTTCTTTTTTTATAACATTTGGGGAGTTTTTCATTTCCACTGTCACCCTAGGTTTGCTCACTTAGACCTTTGGGCCTAGATATTTGTAAAGCAGCTTTGAGACAATGCTATGCTGTAAAAAGAAATATAGAAATTAACTTGACTTGACTTAACATCACGCAGGCAAACCTTTCCCAACCAAACCGATGGTCTCTGTCTTGTAGCGTGGCAATACCCTCTGTATGCTGGTTGGTCTCACTGAATGGTTTATTGGCAATAAAATGGGAAACCAGATTCCAAACCAACTGAACATTTATGGGATCTTTTGGAACAATGTTGTGGCTAGCGCCCTCTAAACACATCATCACAGCTCCAAATGACACTTTTATTGAAAGACTGGTGTTTCTACTCTCGTCTACAGATACAAATATCTGTCCCAAGATTGAGTAAAACTGTTCCAGGATAACTTGCATTGCAATATGTTTTTACATTTTTTTTATTTATTGTCGTCTGTAAGGGCTGTGAGATATGTCTACGATAATATCTCAATTGTTGTTTGAACGATGTGTGAGCAGAAATTCATGTATTCACTGCATCAAGTAGAATAAGTGAACAAACTGCATTAGAACAAAATACAGACACCACCAGCCGTAAAGAGCCAGTCTATGTCTTTGGAAGTGGTTTGGCTTTAAAAAGAGGAATGTTGCTCAAAAGATAATGATCTGCTAACTATGTCAGAAATCGGTTGCTGCTACAGACAGCTCAACAACTAAGTTATTTCACAGTCTGTAAACAAACCACCATGGTATATATGAAGATCATACCAAACGTTAGGAGACCAGCCAAGGTACCGAAAAACAGCACACTCAAACCTTATCGGAATCATTTTGCAAAAAAGTGCCTAATGACCAGAAAAGCAAGACCTAACAAATGCTGTCAACGTTTACATCATGAAAGACACATGGCAATTCAGGCAGTTGAGAGAGACGGGCTCAAACAACTTTTTAATACTTTAGCCTAAGATATACACTGCCACAATATCGCCAAATTATCATTATGAAAATGTATGTACAGTAAGTTAATATAGGTCATATGTATAACTTATAACTTAGTCTGTATGTCAATTTCTAGAGGCACACTTGTGGACTCCAGTTAAGTCTCCAGTCTTATTTATGAGACAAAAATCTTTCCTTTTCTGCTCTTTAGAGATTCTAAACTGATACAGTGAGTCTCTCTGAAACCCAAACCCATCCATACACACCTTGAGAGTCTGTTGAACATGGATATAAGACGAACCGCCTCAGCCTCCTTCTCCTCCTCACTCATTCCCTCCATGGGGTCGGGCTGCGGCTCCTCCACACGTCCTGTAACCAGGTTGATCCGGTCTCGAGCCTGCCTGTACTCCTCTGTGTCCGAATCCGAGTCGCTCGAGTACTGAGGCTGAGGGGACAAACTGCGGCCGCTCAGAAGCCCTCGTGCCGCTAACAGACCTGCTGCATTCCCATACCCGGTGTACTTCACAAAACGGCTCACTGACACACAGACAGACACTCATTGAGAGATATATAAACACATGGTTATTACAAGTCAGCAAAAGCAATGCAACACACTTGCCCTGCAAAATAGCTCTCATAGACCTGCATTGATTTCCACTAACATGGCAGAATATAGGCTGGTTTTCTTTTCTGAAGGAACAGCCAATCGTGTTCATGTGCAATGGCTAAAAGTTTGAAAGGCACTTCCAGGACTCAGACCTGGTCCCTATGGTGTTGAGCTAATATACAGTATTATATGTGTTATACTGGATATGGATATTACAGTACTGTGCAAAAGTCTTAGGCCACCTTTAGATTACATATATTTAGTTTTGGAAATACAACAATGACCATACATAATGTTTTCTCTGTATTTTATTAGAATACAACCACAAAATACAGTATTTAAGGCAACAGTTGAAAGTATTAGTGTGACCGCAGTAGCAGCTTTATCAGGATGCCAAGTTGGCCCTTTTACAGCCCGAAGAAGCTCGATTAGGATTGGTCTTTTTTAAAAGGGTAGCAGCCAAGAAACTTTTTTTGGAAGGGGAAGAGGGTAAAATGACTTAGGTATGCTAAAGATTGGAATGAAGATCAGTGGAAAAGATTATTCCGGAGTGACAAATCCATGTTTGAGATATTTTTGGACCAATTGTAACCAATATGTTCTATAAGGTCAGTGTAATTCTGCTAAAACAACAGATCTAATGCCTCTGACTGGCACAGTTCTGTAAAAGGATTTGTTAGTTTATAATCAGAAATGATGAAGCCACTGACTGAAGAGCCTTACTGATGTGTAAACAGTCGTACCATTTTCTTTGCACAGCACGAACAGAAGCTCGGCGGCGCAGTGTTTGAGCTCAGTGTCCACATGGGTCATGAGTCGCACCAGTTTGTTTCGGATGGTGTCTCCCTGCTCTGGCCTCAGTGCTACCTCCTTCAGGGGTGGTAGAATCTAGTTAATTATGGCACAAAAAGCTCACGGTCAGATCTTCATTAAATCCTCACACACATACTGATAGTATGTGATTTTATGACACCTGTTGTTTGAGGTAGTGTCGAGTTTCTCTGTGAGCCCGACAACTCTCGGTCAGGAGGTTCAGCACCGGGGTCAGTCTCTCCTTTAACTTGTGTCCCTTTATTCAACGGCACACACACATAAGCCCAGGTAAATACATTGTGATGATTACGATTCATGACGACATCCAGAGCTTAATCAGATTTAATCGCTATCCTTATTTGGTTAAGAGAAGGTCTGCATGGGTTACGCTTGTAGGATTTTATGTCACTAGCAGGACTCTCTCTCTCTCACTTGGTCCACTCTCCTCTCCATGAACAGCATGAGTGAGTGGACACAGTCCATGTTGACACTGCTGGACTCCTTCGATCCTTCTGAGAGGCGAGTCGAGACCAGGACGTCCAGACACTGCAGAGGAAGTGCAGACAGGACGTTCACTGTCTGTCTGCAGGGACAGAAGGCAGAAGAAATACAAAAGAGGTCAGGCCACGGTCACCGAGTACTTTAGGGTTTAAACTGCAAAACCTTGGACCAATTGAGGGAGGAAAAGATGCGCAGACAGCCTCGACCTGTAGAGCGAGGCAAAGGTGCACAGCTCATCAGATTGTGCACCACCACCTCTGACCAGCAGAGGGAGGCAGCGTGAGCAATTACTTGCTACTTGCCTAGCAAGTTCTACAAGGCCAGACAGTACCATTCCTTTGTGGAGGTGGATGCTGGTACGGGACACGGTGTGTTCTTGACAAACTGGGCCAAGAAAACTGATGAGATTTTTAAAAATCAAAGGAAAGGAAGACGGAAAAATGAAAGGAAAACTGAGCTGAATAAAGAAAACAAACTGTTTGTGATCTAGTACATGTAATCCCCATTTTACGCTGGTTCTATTTACGATATGTCAGCTTCATGTTGGGAACCTGATGACACAGGTCCTGTTTAGGCCAGGGGTGTGAATGTGAGTGTTTGGGACACGACAGGAAAACAGAACTTAAGGGTAAAGAGGTTCGTTTCTCACCTTTGTAGCTCCTCTGTTAAGTCTTCGCCTTCGCAGACCAGCAGCATGCAGTGACGCAACACTGCAGCTAGGCGGCGAAACAGAGCTGCGTCCTCCTGCAGGTATGACAGGTAAGATATTCAGGCTTAGAAAAAGATTAGCGTGTTCAGTGGAAAGTAGATTAAGATAGTGAAACATGGTATCAGTAATCTGGATCTGTACCTCATCAGGCTCCTGCCTGTGCAGGCTGTACGTGATGTTAAACAGAATCTTCAGGACCTCAATGGCCAGCTGGGACACCTCTTTGCTGACAGGGGGCGATGTGGGATCAGTCAAGATCTCGAAGGTGTCAATCCAGTGCGTCTCCAAACACCTCTCTAAAGCGGCCGTGAGCATGGACACCCCACGCTCCTGAGTCCAACAAGAAGTGCAAAGGTGTGAATTTCATCCTTACTTGTGTTTTTTGTTTTACCTCTCTGCGTTTTTATTTACCTGCTGAAGTTGGCGCCTCAGCTCCGGTCTCAGAGCAGTCAGCAGGAACAGGAGGCGTAGGTCATAAAACTGTCCACTAGGGGGCAGCCGGGAGTGAATCCCATCCTTGAGCTTTTCAGAGAGACCAGGCAGAAGTCTGGTGGAGATAATGGAAAAGTGTGTAAGACCACTGGGACAAATTATTTCTGCCAAACTGGTACTCATTATGTAAGATATATCAATCAATTCTTTGGACGATCACTGTAAAGACCAGTCGATTCCGGTCACTAGCCAAATGATCAGTGCATGTTCTGTTTAGAAATATGATTATGGTTTAGGGTTTGACTTTTTTATATATCCATAACCATCCAGCCGGTGCCCACCCGGCAACTCTGGGTGCAAGTGTAGGAACAACCGTATTCGGGGCGCCAATCCATTGTAAGGCACACACACAGTCACACACTAAGGGCCACTTTAGAGACACCTCTTAACTTAACACGCATGTCTTTTGGACTTTTGGAGGAAACCGGAGTGCCTGGAGTAAACCCACGCAGAATCGGGGAGGACACACAGAAAGGACCCAGGCCTCAGGCCTATATATATATATAAATAAATAAAAAAAATAAATATTTTAAAATATACATACTTTGCTTAAGCATGCCTTTTATTGAATTTGACTTTATTGTTATTTGAAAGGAAAACTGTTACTTTTTTCAATAAATTTTCCCTCTTGTTACTTTCCCCATTGCAAACAGCTGAGACTCAGCTGCACATCCTCCCACGCAACCTGGTTACCATGGTTACTAAAAGCAAGCCTACTCTTGTGTTTCCAGGAGATTGGCAGAAAAACTCACTGCAGAGTGAGACGCACCGACATTAACCATGAATTATGGGACAGAACTGTAAGTGATTCTGCTAGCGTGGTAGATGGTTACATGGTACAGGTGTAGTACTTACAGTATTTAATCATATTATATTATTATTCAAATCATCTTGCTGCATATTCCAGTCTTCACGCTTTTGCCCATCAATTTAATGTTTGTGCTAAATTATTTCAATTTGGAAACGTAACAAAACATGCCCAAGCTTTTGGATAAGACTGAATATCTTACAGTATGGCAATTCCCAATTATCTCACCTCAGGGCACTGGCTCTCTCTTGCGCCCTCTGGCTGTTGTAGATGACATTACAAAGCGCCTTCATGGCCTCTTTTCTCCAAACTTCTCTGTCGTCATAGCATTGACCACCTCCCTCCTCCTCTTCCTTGGTGTCCTTCTTCCCCCTCGTCAACACACTGTGAATCCCGGCAGACTCACATTGCTCCCTCTCACTTCTGGTGTTTTGTGGCTCAAACCTTGTGTCACTGTTAGGATCTGGAAGTCTTTGTGAATCATTAATGTTGCCACTGCTGGTTTCGGAAGCTCGCTCTTGTTTCTCCATCTTTTCCTCCTCCTCGCAGTGAGGAGCGTTCTGGGTGGTGATGCCACCCAAGTGGGCAAGGGTGAGAATGGCTGAGTCGGTGACAAAGGGCGCCAAAGCCTGGCGATCACGTGACAAGATGCGCAGTGTACGCAAGCACGCACTTAGGACGCCTGGCTGGAGATGAGTCCGGATGAACCAGATCAGGGCTTCAGCCAAACGCTGAGTCACAAGATGGACAAACAGAGCAATGTTATGGATGTGAAATTGCACATTTGTGATGCGTGTTGGTGATTTCTGAGTACATTTCTAAACAAGCCATTTATTACACAACTGGGGTGTTCAAATATGGTACAACCAACCAGTTTGTTTTGAGTTTATGTTCATTTTAATATTTTAAATCCAACCACGAGTTGTTTGAGCTACAAAACGTTCACTCTGAAAGAAAGCTAGACGTTCTCTTAAAGGCGCAGTCAGTACATTTACCTGTGTGTTTACTTGCACCTAACTATGTGTTGCATAACCGGATTTGTGTATCTGAATATTCCCCTGGTCGTGTAAACAACATACTTCGATCTATAAGTCAGATTAAGAATTTAGATCAAGAGATCTGGAATTTATCACAGTAATCAGATTTCCCATAGCATGCCATATTTGCCCATTATAAAGATTTAGCTTTATTTTAACCTTTTATTCAATTGACTATGATGATTTGTTGTAATGGGATCTGGCAACCCTGGACTTGAGTGTGACATAGAATTAAAGGCAGCGAGTCAGCTATCAAATGCTTCACAGAAAGACTCTAAAAGGCAATATATAAGAAATAAGAATTGTATTATTTCTTTTTAAGAATAAGTTAATGTCACGCATATTTCAGTGTTATTTATAACATGCTCACCCTACGTAGGATGCGATCTGTGCTATGGCTGTCCTCATCTCCTGAGCCAAAATCCGAATCAGAGTCAGGAACGTGGTCCCTCACTTTATTCCTACGAAACTAAGAGGCAGAAAGGAAACACACACGTATACACACACAGCAACACAAACACAAGAAGTTTGTTAGACACATTGTTTCAGAGCTAGTAATAAAAGTGGACTCTTTTATGCACCATGTGCATTTTCTCTTCTGATCTATAATTACCAAATTGTCATTCACTTATTTTAGAAATCTACATTTACATGATCAGTAGAGTTACCTCTTCTAGCTCACGTTGCTGCTCTCCAGGGATCCACAAGAGCAAAAGGACCAGCAACGGGCAGAAAAAGTGATTTGTTAGCATTAAAACCATGGCTGCTTCAAGACCGATATGTCGGTACAGTAAAAGTGCTTTGATTGTGCAGGTACCCATGATGGGCTATACTGCTATACGACAAAAACGGGCACTGCAAAAAAGTCTGAAAAGCACTAATATGTTGATATATATCTAATATGTTTTGAATCAAATCGAGTGCAAAAATGTTCATTTGTCTGTGTTAACATTTTTATGAGTTAGAAAACAAGGAACAATTAGTTTGGATAAATTATGTTGACACATTTCAGGTCGTACCTTTCTTCTTTCCCGTTCTTCCACATTGAAAAAGAAACACTGTGCAAACTACAGAGGGAAAAGAAAGAGTAAACAGTAAAATACATTCCTACTGAATCACTAAACTGCTGTGGTTGGCATGGCAACAGGTTATTTTAGACATCAAAAATACAAATACTTTAGACATTACAGTGGAATATTTTTTATTCCAAATCAGGATCCAGGGCTATTTCCAGATAACAGCTTTCATTATTTGGCATTCCCTTCCTCAAACGCAGCCAATAATGTTTCATGTAGATCATTTTGCACATGTATTATGTGACCAACATATTAATTTCCTCTAATTTAGTAATGTTTCTGGGCAGCTTACTTTTCAAATCAGCAATTATAGATATTAGCTGAGAACATGTTCCAATCCAAATATTTAGAGTGGTCCTGCAATATCTTTACGTCTTGAGTGTTTTTGATTCTGGTGTAGTTTATCCATCCATCTATCCATCCATTATCTTCCGTTTAATCCACAAGATTGCAGACCAAACAGTGCCCACCCAGGAACTCTGGGCGCTAAGGCAGGAACAACACTAGACAGAGTGCCAATCCATCGTAGGGCACACACTCACAGTCACACACTAAGGGGCACATTAGAGACACCAATTAACCTAGCATGCATGTCTTTGGACAGTGGGAGGAAACCGGAGTACCTGGAGTAAGTCTACATAGAAAGGTCCCAGGCAGCTCCTTCCTGGGATTGAACCCAGGACCTTCTTGCTGTGAGGCAGCAGTGCTACCCACCAAGCCACGGTGCTACCCACCAAGCCACCGTGCTGCTCCCTGGTGTAGTTTAATGCCCTTTTGGGACCAGGGGCATCATCAGAACAACTATACTAGGGCATGTGCCCCATTAAATGACAGTGGTAAAAAGCCGATTTGATCCTGAATTTCTAAGCAGGACTGCAGGACTACAGGGCACTACACGCAGCTTCACTATTAAGAGTTGCTTAATGTCCATGAACCAATTTATTAAAAGTGGCAACTTATGAAAGTGTCATATTCAGGGTCACCAGAATGTTCAATAAAACCCAATCTACTGCCACTGTTTATCTTCATAGGGTTTTCTTGGTGTGTTCATGATTCCTGTTATGAACCTGATAGCAATGTGTAACTGTAATCAGTAATTGGAAAGCATGTTTACATGATGGAGTAGAATTGCTTTTCTTATACATAATAATATGAAATGTTTGCCTCAGTGTTGTAGTTGTCCAGCTGCATCTGAACGCTGTCCTGGTCTCCTTCTTTGATGCACTGGATGATCTTCTCCACATCCACAGCCATGGTGTGGTCTGAAATGTAATTATGGACTGCCAAATGTAATTAGTTATATAGCACCAACGAGGAGACTCCTTAATTGTTATTTAGGTAACAATGGTGATGGAGTTACATAGATTTACCGAGATTACTGAGACATTCGTAAAACTTTCTATTCAGAACATTTTATTAAACAAAATTATTTTTTTTTCTGAAACATTTACCAAATATATTCTCTTTAAACCCTACTTTAAACTAAAACAATTATACACACATAAAATCTTTTTTGTAATTAAAACACTATAAGGTTACGTAATAAATGACAAAAGTTATCTGACTATTTTAGTGTTACACAACGATTACCACAGGTTTTTGAAAATATTTCTTAAAACATGAAACTCACAAGAAATCCAAATCTTATAACATCATTTATAAAAGTGATGAATAAGGTCTTTTTTTAAAACAATACTGGACTCAAATGCAAAAAATACTTACATTTTAGTTAGTTTAGTTTGTGAACCAGCTCCTAATTGATTTTTTTTCTAGCAGCAAAACCTGCATAACTAAACAGTGGTTAGTGGACATAACAATAATAGAAATAAAATAAAATATTACACTGAAAATGCAGTATTTGGCTAATATTGTGAGCAGTAGATTTATTTTTCTGCAGAGATGGGTCAGTGGTATATATTTTATAAAGAAACTCAGGTATTATATGTAATAATTCGTATGTCTAATTACGGCAGCGTGCCTGAAAGTTCCTGAAATCTGAAAAATAAAAAGACATTTGCACACAGCGGAGTGTGGTTACATTTACAGCAGTACACCAGTGTAAGAAAATGGAAAATATATTTGCATCACGGTAAGATTAAGGTATTAAAATTTTTTGTAGGTATTTTTCTGTTTATTTTTTTTTATTCCATTTGGTAATACATAAACAGAACAGACATGTGATCATGCATTAAAGAAATGAATTAGAAACAGATTTTTAACATAATTGTATATTTCTTTTTCCACTTACCCTCTGCACTTCCTTGCACAGCAGATACTAAAAGCTCTTGCTGATACGTACCCATATAATCTGACCACCTGCGGATTAAGATTCTAATTTTCCTAACCTAATCTCCAACCTGGTCACTGCTTTCATAAGACAGAGTGTGATTATATTTTGTATGAGTGTCCATCATTCACACTGTAATCACAGCCTTATAATCTAATGTTATCTGTAATTAACATTGCTCTACTAGGACTACAGTTATCTGTTTATGTAGCTGTGCAGGAACCTTAAAAGGTCCTCAGAAGGTCCCTCGTCCCTCACAACCTTCATGAAGCTCCTGAAGACTGAGCCCTTTAAAGAGCACTTACTCTCCAAAAGCCCTAACAAACGCACTTTGGTTTCTACTTTCTTTTAATTATTTTACCTTGTATAATTATGCCCTTATTACTTAAGTGACTTAAGGAACTTGTAAGCACTTGTAAGTCGCTTTGGATAAGTGTCATCTAAATGTAATGTAATATAAATAGACGCCAGAAAAAATATTATCACATCATCACAGTAACCATAGCTGAAATGTCGTTGTTACCTCTGGTTTAGTCGGGAGTTTAAAACCGTTTCTCTGCTGCTGCAAAAGCGGTCTGATCAGTCGTTTTAATGTCGTTGCAAGGAGGCACTCCCTGACTACGAAGCTGTGCTGTTTCAACGTTGAAAAAGAAGTTATCATACGGAATGTTTATCCTACCTTTTCACATCAGTGGTGCCATGGCTACTAAAATGTACATTTTGTAATGGTCCTGCTTCTTTATGGCCCCAACTGTTTCCCAAAACAAATTGAAGGATGGATTGTGTGACCAAAACATTTTCACATTGTCACATTTCCTTAATGTGACCAAAACCAAGGAGATGGTTGTGGACTTCAGGAGGAAGAGGACCATGATTAATCCTGTCACCATCATGGGTCAGTCAGTCGAGCTGGTTGACAAATATCTGGGTGTCTTGTTGGACAACAATCTGGACTGAAAGGCCAACACTGAGGCTGTGTACAGGAAGGGGGTGAGCAGACTCTACTTTCTGATGAAGCTCAGGTCCTTTAATGTATGCAGCAAAATGCTTAGGATCTTCTACCAGTCTGTTGTTGCCAGTGCTATCGTCTTATCTGCAGTCTGCTGGGGAAACAGCATTAGGGAAGGAGACAAGAACAAGCTAAAAAAAACTGATCAGGAAGGCTGGTTGTGTTTTGGGCTGCTCACTAGATGGTTTTAAAGTGGTGGTTGAAAGGAGGACACTTTACAAATTCAGTAATATTCTGGACAACACATCACACCCTCTACATGACCTGCTGATCAGGCAGAGGAGCACTTTTACTAACCGACTCATCCAGCTCCAATGGAACAAGGAACGGTTCAGAAAATCATTTATACAAACTGTGATCACACTGTACAACTCTTCTGCACTGTGCTGGGACATTACCGTTTACTAATCATACAAAATATAACCACCGAACACTACTGTACATTACTAAATATTGCACCTGTTCATCACTGCACTGACACTTTCATAATTCATAAAGGGTATATTCTTCATTTTTGGTACTGCACAACACTTTTTTTATGTTTATTTCATTTAGTATTATTTTATTATCTTTTATCACTCATTTATTCTTGCTCTCTATGCTCTTGTTTGAATTGTGCTGCTGTAATACACAAATTTCCCTCGGGATTAATAAAGTTATCTATCTATTTTCACATTGAGCCACCGTCCTATAGATACCATATATGCTTTGTGATGAACCGTATTTACTGAGAGCATTTTTCTGAAGAATTCCTGAGCCCATGTGGTTCTATCTTTAAAAGAGACCGGTCAATTTTTATGCAGTGATATCTAAGGGATTTTAGGTCATACACATTTAATATAGGTTTTCATCCGTGCCTTTTATGCATATAGTTTTTTCAGAATCCATAAATTTATTGATACTTATTAATAATTACAGTGGATGATGAAGTCTCTACATTCTGGGCAAGTGTGGGTTCAGATATGTTGTTCAAAAACTGGGTTCAATGGTGGACCCTCATCACCAAGATAGGGTTAGTGAAAGAGTAAGAGAGGGAGGGAGTAGGGGATTATGGAAACACTGTGACCTCAACATGAAGAGTCCAACTAATCGGATTTTGACCATGAAATTCTCAAATTCTCGAGAAATTCTCCTATATAGACACAAGTACCATATAATGGAATCTTTGGGGCGCTTCTTTTTTTAAAAATGTATTGCTCTGGCAACATGTCAAGGATATTTAATGTGTAGTGATCTGTTTGAACAGCATAGTTGGTTCTGTAAGTAGACTTGCTCTACCTACAACCCTGAAACAACCCAGCTTTATTCTTAACAATGGCTATGTGACAGATCAATGGAAGTCTGCACACCTCATTTTAATCATAAGCACACAAAAGCCTTATCGAAAACAAAAAACAAACAACATTTGGAAAGCCATCCATCCATCCATTATTCTCATCTTGTCCAGGGTTCGGGTCGCAGGGGCAGCAACCTAAGGAGAGAGGCCCAGACCTCTGATTCCAATGCATTCCCAGACCAGCTGGACGATGTAATCCTTCCAACTTGTCCTGGGTCTTCCCTGGGGTCTCCTCCCAGTTGGACTTGCCTGAAGCACCTCCCTAGGGAGGGGCTCAGGAGATGTCCTTACCAGATGTCCGAACCACCTCAACTGGATCCTCTCGACGTGGAGGAGTAGCAGCTCTACTCAGAGTCTCTCCCGGATGACCGAGCTTCTCACTCTGTCTCTACGTCAGAGTCCAGACACCCTGCAAAGAAACCCCATTCAGCCGCGTGTATTCGTGATCTCTTTCTTTCAGTCATTACCCAAATCTCATGACCATAGGTGAGGGTAGGGACGTAGATTTACAGGTAAAACGAGAGCCTTGCCTTATGGCTTAGCTCTTTAGGAAAAATAACCAAGCTTCAATGTATTCAATAGTGTTCATCAATCTTTGTGTGTATATAAATCTTTAGAACAACTGAACTGGATGATGCAGAACCTTTCACTCTGCACCACGTCTCTGGTGATTTCCATGTAATTTCCAGTGAAGAATTTGCTTAGTGTTATATAATTTTCCCAAGATTTTATACTAGACATCTCACAGAATGGAATTTGTACTGCTCTTTGACATTTAAAATCCCACAAAGTTTACCGGCCAAAAAAGCAAAACACAACTAAAACAGATTGCAGTCGCTGCTGAACTGCTCCGAAAGTAGAAATCGGAACACATTCCTCTCTGATAGGAGGCGGTAGAGGTTCTAACCTATGAGAACGCCTAGTTTATGGAAATAGTTCCTAAAAACATCATTTCCCATAGTTCCATGCGGTGTTTCAGCGGTGGGGGAGTAAAATGGCGGATTAGGAGGGGATGGGCCTCTTATTGTGCTCTTCATAGAGAAAATGTTTCAGGCTTCTGTGTTAAGGTTTAAAGCTCAATAAGACACGTTTTTAAGCTTTAGAAACGTCGCGACTGTGGATATTTATCTACCGACTTAGCTCTATGTGTTGAAGGTAAACCGTTTTATGTCTGTTTTAGTCAGGTAGCTTGTTAGCAAACCTACTAACCTTAGCTCAAGACCCGTTTGAATATCTAATTGGTAACGGATACTAGTTGACTAGTTAAAGTAGTAAACATGTTGGTTTCAGTTTAACTCGTGTGGGTTGGTAGGCGATGTGACAGTTTATTGCGCTTTAAATGGCTATTTTGTGCGCATTTGTATACGCTAAGGTCGTTAAGCGGGCTAGCTGCTGAAGAAGTCCCACTTGTGTGTCTGTAAATGTACCGGCGTTGTGTTACAGGTCGACACAGAGTTGTAACATCTCATAAATGTGGTTAAAAAGTACACATCACATTGAGCTGCAGACACACTTTAGAGTCAGGGAAAGATGAAGCGTCGAACTCCAGACAACAGCAACTCCGTACATGTAGACATGATCGAGACGAGCTGCTGAAGTTTAAACTGATCATCAGAATGGGGAAGAAGGCTGATTTCAGTGCATTTTAACGTGGCATTGTTGTTGCTGCTATATGGACTGTGTTGATTATTTCAGAAACTGTGGATCTGCTGGCACACAGCCCTGTCTCTAGGGGTCAGAACAGGATGGCCAGACTGGTTTGAGCTAATAGAAAGGCAACAGTAACTCAAAGAACTACTCGTGTCAAATGAGCTATGCAGAAGAGCTTCTCTCAATACTTGACCTGAGGCGCTAAGGAAGCAGAACTCATGTCAGCTAAGAACAGGCAACTGTTTATGATCATTTAGTGAAGTGATAAAGATTGGCTGATAAATAAACTACTCACAGAAATTGGGGGATATTTTAAAATGAATACGAAGAGGATCCCAGAAGAACTGCTGGATAATCTGATCCTGTCGCTGCCCCATCACTGTCAGTGTGTTTTGTCTTTGGTGACCATACACCCTACTGAACACAATGTGGGGGCACTCTGGTCCAGTTTGACATGTTTCTGTTCACTCCCATGAATATATCACTTACTACTCAATCACCTTAATTGAGTTTGCATCTAATTTGTGCAATTGAACAACTTTTCATTTCCTTATCTGATGATCTTGTTTATAATGAAATAAATTTAAATGCTCCTATTCTTAATCGCTTCATATCCATTTTGTGAGCAGTTTATATCGTATGCTGGTCGTTCTCAACCTTTAAAGGTGAAGAGCCCCAAAATGACAGTGAAGATTAGATGTCATGGGTTTCAGACTCCAGATCTGGATGTTTGGTTTGAATGTGAAGGCGAAATAGAGAACCACAAGGGCTTTGGCTATCTAGAACCTGAGTAATAGCATTCGTCTGATTCAGTGCTCTAGCGCTCCATGTCCAATAGATTCACAAGGATGGCTATGATCTTGTTGATTATGAAAGACAGCTGTAATCTGTTTCTCAAATGCTTCTATATGTCCTGATGGATGGAAGTGATATTGCCCAGGATATTGACTGATAGATTAAGAAGTGAAATATAAGATCTTTGATTTGACCAATCTGTCAACCGCTGTTGCTTTTCAACCAGGTTCTTAAATGTTGAAAACCACAAAAGGTAAAAATTGTTTATAATATCTGCCTGCGTAGTTTCTCATTTAGTCTCATGTTAAGGAAATTTATTATGTTAATTTGAAGGCAGTATAGAGGAACCACAAAAGCTCTGACCCTGCTGGACCTGAGTCAGATCCTTTAACAGCAAGAGTGGTCTAGTCTTGGTTTTAGATCCTGTTCAGCTGCAATAGTGAAGCCCAATTACTCCGGTGGTGGCCTGGCATTCCTATCAGGGACAGATCATTCCTATCCTGGGCATAGACACTAGACTGGAAACTGACCTAGAAAAATGTGTGGTTAAAGTCTTTCTGATCTGACACCTAGGAGTGTTGTGTAGATTTATCTTAATAGATCGAAGTCTAAAATCCAAAAAGACACAGTGTTAAGTTACTCTCATTGACGGTTTGGATTTTGAGAATAATGAGAATATAGTTATTTTGCACTCAGTCAAAACTAAAAGTGAGGGACGTTGGATTAAGAAAGTTACACTTTCATGGAAGTTTTACAAACAAAGAATACTAAATGTCCAGGCACTTCACAGTTCTGAATGTAAAAACATTGAAGCAGAAACCGTGGAGAAATCACAGGCAGTGCTTGTGTTGGTTACGTCATCGTGCCATTCAAATGCCACCCAGCTCACAAAAATTAGGGGATATTTCAAAAAGAAATCTAGTTGCTTGATTTAGCATAAACTCAAAGTATGTACTTCTTTGTTTCCAGTAAGAAGAACATTGAGGAGTTCTTCTGAGTAAAACAATGAGGAGTTTGAGGCAGCCAGAAGGATGACTGGCAGAAGGAAATAACCCATGTGAAGATTTCAGTTAGCTGGTAATGTCAAAAGGCCAAAACCTCAGGCTGCCACTGCCTTTTAATTTTTTTTACTTTACCCCTCTATATACACTGCTTCAAGACATGAAAGTATCCCGCAAGAACTGCTGGATAATCTGATCCCATTGCTGTCAGTATGTTATGACACTTTTGGGTGACCATACACCCTACTGTACAGTCAATTTGGAGGCACTCTTGTCCAGTTCGACATACTTCTGTTCACCCCCATAAATATATCACTTACTACTCAATCACCATAATTGATATTGCATGTAATTTGCGTAATCAAACAACTTTCTTTGACTTTTCATTTGCTTTTCTGATGATCTTGTTTAATGAATTAAAATCAAACACTTTATTTTTTAATTGCTTTATATTCATTTTTGTGAGCAGTGTGTTTGTAAGCATAAGAAAGGAGGTGTAGGCATCTTGATAGTAATATGTTTGTGTTTCTGCACAGGAGACTGAAGCCTCTGGGTTCTAAAGCACTACATTCCTTATGCATAAGTTGCACTCTCAGCATCACTTCACTGACTGGTAAGTATGGAATTATACAGAGTTCAGATTCTGGGTAAGAAAATTTAACTTGTGAGCTGTCCAGATGGTTCTGTCATCATGCTACAGTGTGTGTGTAAGTTATTATATGTGAAAATAGATGAGGTTTTATTGATACTGGAGGAATTAATGGACTGAATCTTTATCAATTCCTTATTATATTTTATCCTTATTACATTTATATCATAAGCTCCTCGAATAAATAAATCACTTGTGTGTTTAAGATGGCAGTATCTTCAGGTTCCTGTAGATGATTGAGCTGTAAACGCCAGCAGGGGGCTGGATTAAAAGAACAGAATCGCTATTGAATTGTTAGTTATTGTGACGTTTATTTTGTCTTTCTTCCTTAGGATACACGTTTGGTGGAAATTTCCTTGCCTGAACATCCCCCAGACTATAAAGAACTGTACAGATTGTTGGGCAGCAGCCCTTTATTGACAGATGCCCAGGCCGTCTTCTCTCTGCACCTCTCAGAGGGCGCCAGAGACTGCCAAAAGCCCCCTGCCCTCTTCTCCCTCTACATCTCCGTCTTCCCCTTCTTCTCCACTCTCTTCTCCTTCATCTCCTTCATCCACGTCTTCTAGAAGGATGGGAACAGGCTATCATGAAGACAAGGACGGTGGCCATGCTGGGGACAACAGGGTCAGCAAAGCAGCAGGGGACTGCGTGTCGTCCACTTCGTCGTCACTGGGTCTGTCTTCGCTCTCTCTGCCCCCGTCGAGCTCTTTGACTCAGTCCCAGCGTCTCTCTTCACCCCCCCTTCTTTATGGCGGTGTCCAAAGGCAGGACGTTGGAATGGAAATGTATGACCCATTTCAACCCACAGAAGGGGATGGAGTACCAGGAACAGCCGAGGGTGAAGAGGGTGATAAGTATGACCCATTTGAACCCACAGGATCACCGGGATCAGAAAAAGAAGAAGAGGAGGAAGAGGAGGAGGAGAGGGAGATGGAGCAAGATGAAGAAGGGAGTGTACAAAGTGAGGTTAAGGACGCTAATGAAGTGGATTTACATGCAGCTGCTGAGGCGGAAGGTCCACCTCCGGACTCGACTGAAACACTAGAGCCAACTCTTGCATCTGATGACACGTCTGCAGTGTTGGACAATATGAGACATTTGAAAGAACGAACAAGGGAGCGAGGAAAAAGCTTGAGGGAGAGGCGAGTCGAAGACTCTGAGCACTCGGAGATTGAAGAGGGTGAAATAGTGGGTGTGGGTGAGAGTATCAGGGAAAGGGAGATGGAGATTAGACGCGAGGTGCTTCTCCCGTCCCCTGGAAGTCCTTCATTTTTGCAAGGTGGAGCCCTCAAACCTGAAAGGATCCTGCGCGTCCTGGACGGGGAAGATTTTGTGTCCGTCCGAGCAGAGGGTGAATGGGATCGTGAACCGGTGCCCCCAATTGGGATGGGAGACCTGAGGAGAAAACTTACCAACAGACGAAAACAAAGATTCAGATCTTGCCCATCTTCAGCATCGGTATCACCCCCTCCTGTTGCAACTGCCCTCCCTCTTCCGTCTCCGTCACCTCCCGTGTCCCCACTGCAGTCCGTACAGAAATCGAGGAGTCGTAAATCCTCGAAGAGCTCCAAGGAAAGAGACAGGCGCAAGAGAAAAGCTCAGGACAAGGAGAAGCGAAAGAAAAGGAAAGATTTAAAAGCTGACTTGGCTGGAGGGAGTGGCGAGAGCAAGGAGAGGAATCACGAGCGTCAAAGTAGAAGAGATGATGGGAAAGAAAAAGACAAGGACAGGAGGAGGAGGAGCAGCAGAAGTCACAGTCGAACGAGAAGGGAAATGCGCCAGAGCACTCCAGATCCCGTACCACACTCCCACAGCGCCTCGAGACATGCACCTGGCCATAGGTCGTGTTCCAGAGAGCATGACCGGGACAGGACAAGAGAAAAAGACAGAGAAAAAGACAGAGAAAGAGACCGGGAGCGGGATCGATATAGAGATAGGAGGCGAGATGACCGGGACAGAGAGAGAGACAGAGATTCACGAAGGCGAGACGAAAGAAAAAGAGAACGGGATGAAGTCAGCAGGAGATCAAGCAGCCGAGAGAGGGGGCATGCGAAGAGGAGAAGAGAGAGTAGCGAAAGGAGGGACCGGGAAAAAGAAAGAGGCAGGGAAAGGGAGCGGGACAGGAGACGAGACGGTCGACCTGTGGTACCGCCGTCAATTCAGGATCTAAACGGCTCGGATCTTTTTGCCATCAAACGCACCATAACTGTTACCCCTGCACCCACCGGCTTGGTAGCCAGCCCTCCCTTACACGCCAGGGACCGTACACGGAGCCCAGCACAAGGCTCGGACAAATCCCGGAAGCGCAAGAGGAAACGGAGGAGACGCTCAGATGACGAGGACAGACCGGAAGAGGAGCACCGGAGCAGATCTCGTCCGTCTTCCGTTACACCTCTTCGTTATCATGGCTACGAATCGGACCGCCTCTCTGACCACCCTGAACCTGACATGCTTTCTTTGGATGGAGAGGCACTCGATTCAGATTACCCCTCTCTGGAGGATTCGCCTTTGCTTCCTCCTCCACCTGAGCCTCTTCTTCCCAGTCCCAAACCCAAATCCTCACCCCCAAAAAGTAGCAGGCATCATCAGAAGAAGAAATCTCGGTCTGGTAGTAAAAAACTGGGCCAGTCCGAGTCGTCCACCTCTTCATCATCTCACAGACCTAAACAAAGCAAGCCCTCGCCTGTTTCCGCCTCCTCTGGAAACACCGTTTCGCTTCCGCCCCCTGCCTCGTCATTGTCGGTTAAAAGGGCACGCAAGACCGGGAAGGACAAACTGAGCAAGAAGGATGCAAGTCGTTCAGGCAAATCCAAGAAGCCTGGTGGGAGGAAGGCGAAACTGCAATCTAAAGTGTCAGTGCTGGTGCGGGAGGGAGTAAGCAGCACCACCGGGAACTCTAATAAATTGGGACTTGACCTCCTAGGACCCAGTGGACCCACAGGACCCTCTGTGGTGGGAGGATCTATTGCTGTTGTGTTTCGGCGAGACAACGAAAGCCGCTCTCCATTTTTGAAACCATGCTCGGAACCGTTGTCTTTACCAGGCAGAGCGAAAGATTTGAACAAACCCAGCAAACCACGCAACCCCCTCGGCTCCCTTTCCTCAACCAATTCGCAAGGGCTCAAGTCAAAGAAAGTTAAGCCAAGCTCTACTACATCTACGTCCTCATCAGCATCTTCACCCACATCATCCTCGGTGACCAAGCGCAGAAGAAGGCCAGGAAAGAAGCCCCGGGAAAAGGTTATGGTGGTAGACGGGCCTGATGTTAAAGGTTCTAACAGTAGCTCTTTGGGATCTGATTGGACTGGAGCATCGGCTGATATTCAGCCTTTGAGTGGCGTCGGTCCAAAACCATCCAGTCCTCCGTCCACACTACCTGGTCCAACACCTTCTTCATCGTCGTCCTCATCCTCCTCAACTTCATCTACCAGTGTCCTTCCGCCATCGTCCTCGCCCCCTCACACTCCCCCATTGTCTTTGCCGCCCTCTAGAGACACACGAGAATCCTCTCCAGACTCTCAGACTGTTGACAGCAGCTGCAAAACACCTGAACCTTCTTTCCTTCTGGACGAATGCCCGGCTCAGTCACAGTCCACCATGCTGGCAGCATCAAAGTCACCCCCAAGCCCTCCTCCGCCAAGGGGAGACGGGATGCTGCAGTCTGCCTCCAAACCTCTTACCCCAGACGACCAGAAAACGTCACCACCGTGCCCAACTTCATCAGCCATGGGAACCGTTTCGCTTTCTCATTCCATTCCTACTCCGGTTGCCGAGCCGTCCTCGTCCTCATCAGCTTCAGTCTCCTCATCGTCAGTCAGTAAGCCGCCGCCCCCTCCACTGCCACCCTCTGCTGTACCACCCTTACCTTGGAGCCTGCAGGCAGGCGTGGACTGCACTGCTGGAGGTGTTTTAGCACGTAAGCTGTTTCTGTTATGGTTTTTTTAACAACAAACTAAATCTCAAACCTAGCCATGCCCAGATAACATTTGTTTTGTTTCCAATGGACGTGCCAATGTTGTCATTGGGTCAAAATCCCAGCCACTTAATGTTTTAATTAATGATTAATCACCAGCTCCTCCAGGAAAAACAGTATTAATACTAATCATATGACTTGTGGAATTTACAGATAGAAAAGTATTTTCTGTAAAAAAAAAAAAAAAAGATACACAAATAAGGATCATGTAAGGATACACGTTATTATAAATCTTTTACAATTTGCCCTCATAGTTGACAGACTTAGACTTTTTTTTTTTTTAATGAAAAGCTGCATATCGTTTTGAAAGGAACCACAAAGATCAACTACTTGTTTGTTTATTTAATATTTAAAACAATTGAAACCAAAGCAAACATCAATTTAAATAAAATTGAAAAATGTATTAAATAGTCAGTACAGTGTTATATGATTTTCACTGTTTTGTGGGTTTGTGCGGAACTTTTACATTATAAAATCATAAAATTTATAAAAATATTAATTCTAACAATAAAGGAATGGTTTAAATCATAAAATATTGCGATTTACAGTAAATAGTGTATTTATTAATTGGATGAATTTGCTCAGACCCTGCCTGAGTCGCTACTTGCCGACATGTTTTTCTCTGCGGTGTTGTGTTCGCTGTTTGTGAAAGTTTCATTATAGACTGAATTAATTCAAACCCTACGATGCCACCCAAACCTTCTGTAAGATTTATGGCTAACATAGTGTATAAATACTTCAATAAATATAGCGTCCGTACTTTTATTGGGGTCAGGGAACATTGTATTACTGTTTAATAATCTTCTCTATGGTGATAAGACACAACATTTTTCTTTGACACAAGCTGCTTTATCTTTTGAGTTCTCCATGTCGCTTTCATGTCACTGACTGGACGTGATGGAGTCACGTCAGTAGACGTGATAGTATGTATTTATTGGGACAGTACATAAACGTAGTGGGGAAACTGTTAACAGAATAGAATTTTTTTTTTACTTTTTTAAAAATTACAGACACCATTATCCAGAGCAACTTACAATTAATACAGTGTTACAGTCCAAGCAATTGTGGGTTAAGGGCTTTGCTCAGGGACCCAACTGTGGCAGAGGTGGGGTTTAAACCTTGGACCTTCTGGTCCATAGTCCAGTACCCTAACCAGTCAGATTTATTTCTATAGCACTTTTTACAATGGAGCATTGTTTTAGTGCAGCTTTACAATATTATATTAGCTTAAAAGACCAATCCCAAACTGAGCAAACCTGGTGACAATGGAAAGGAAAACTGAAAAAAAACCTGAATATAGAAGGAAGAAACCTTGTGAGGACCAAGACTCAATAAGGGGCCCGACCTCCTAGGCCAGCACAGTCTAGCTAGAGGTTCTGAATGTCTGTGTAGAATTAATTTTTGAGCCCTGCTTACTAATGCTCACACTGATGGATGTGCGTAAAGACTTTTGGTTATATAATGTTATTTTGTATTCCTGCGAAATTCAGAGGTTGCTTGTGACTTTCTCCACTGGCATTTAAGAAATCTGACTCATTTGATGGGCTAAATAAAAAAACCCTGGAATTATTTGGTTTTAAAATTCTGTGTATGTGTTCTTAATGTGAAACCTCTCTGTTTAGTGACGGCACTCCTGTTTAAGATGGAGGAAGCAAACCTTGCCAGTCGAGCCAAAGCTCAGGAGTTCATTCAGGCTACGAGTCAGGTAAGATTCATATATTGTTATTAGGCTCAAATAACCCATACAGGATAAACCATAAGCTCTTAAAATCTTAAACTCCCATCCTGTGCATTTTCCGCAGATCCTCTCTCAGGCGAACCAGAACCAGTCCCAGACGCATTCTGCCTCGTCCTCGTCGCAAGGCCCTCCTCATCCCCCTCCCCCTCCTTCACACGCCCCACCCCCTGGTCCGACTCCGGCCCAGTTCATTCTTCATGGCTCCCTCCCGTTGGTTGGCTGCAACAAAACTCAGCCTTCTCACATGCACCCAGGACTGTCACTAGGTGGTGGATGTGCTCAGACTCCACCTCCTCTGTTATCCACAGGACCATCAGGGGGCACCAGTGAGACAGGCTGGGATAGTGAGAGTAAAGACCCTGATAAGGTATCTCCCACAGCATTGGTATTTAAAAACGACTTCTCTTTGGTCCTCTTACAATTTGTGTTGACGCACAGTTTACAGGTTGCAGGGAAAAGTGACCCAATTTCCAGTACTATTCCTCGTACGTGACACAGAATTGTTTTGTTAATGGCAGCTTAAATGTCAAAACAAACATTTAGACTCATTTTGTCCACAGGATGCACTACAGCAAACAGGATTTGGATCACTTTTAGACTTGATTTTGGCCTCAAAACCGTACACCCACGGACTTGCTTTTTGCACCTGGGTAAAAAAAGTAATCAGATATTGTGTACTTCAGAAGCATGGATAGAGCGTCCAATTAAAAAAAATATATATTTTTTTAAAATAAATAAATAATGATCATTTTGTTTGAAGTGCCTATCCAACACCCAAGGACATTTGACAGACTAATAAAATATTGGATATAAAAAAGAGCACGAAAAGAAAAATGCATATAGAAATTAAATTTGATTAACCATAAGCCTGTGTAAAGAAAAACATTTTTTACCATTCAATATAGGTTCTTTCTCATTACAAATCAAGCTATTATAAAATATAATTTTATAACGCAAATTTAATCCATTCTCAATTATTAACGTTATTACTATTATTATTAATCAGAATCTGAAAATTGTATAAGCAAGTAATGCAAATGGCTAGAGAAGGCGAGCGGGAACAACAGAGGGCAAAGGAACTGTTTTTACCCAAGCTTGTGATCAAAAGGCGTCTGGGATTCAAACCAGAGTTGGTGTTGTGGCATGCTGCCATATCAGACTGTTACTACTAATATATTACAGATGAAAAATAATTATAATTCAGCCCATATTTGCAAAGCTTATTCCTTGTCATTTGTTTAAAAGCGTTTTAAACTCTGCATCTGCTCTTTCTCTCAGTATTTGAAGAAGCTGCACACCCAGGAGAGGGCAGTAGAGGAAGTCAAACTGGCCATCAAGCCCTACTACCAGCGCAAAGACATTAATAAGGACGAATACAAGGACATCTTAAGGAAAGCCGTTCACAAGGTAAAAACCTAGATTAAATTCCATTATGTGACGTTATAAGGCTGGTCCAAGATCAGAAAAAGAAACACAAAACTAAATATGGGGACAAAGCAGACCTGCAACTTTTTTGGGCTTAATGGAGTGTGGTTACCGTTAAACAAAGGACTCCCACGCAGTTCCACTTAATCTTATCTTTAACAAACTCAATACCACAAGGTTTGACGCTCGGGATTGGCAAATATGTTCAGCTGGGCAGTGTATATCCCCTATTTATTTGCAAGAACAAAATCTGGAAAAATAATAATAATAATAATCATGGAAAAATTTAATGGATGTTGTTGTTTATATTCTGGTGACTTTGTGTAAAAGTTTGAGATGCATTTGCTTCCAAAGGTTACTTTGCCTAAAGCGACAACATAATTATTAATAATAATGTTAGACGATTAATAATTTATATATTTTTTAAATATGTGATGAAGTATAATAATATTCAAAGTCTGATTTATTTCTGTTGAGCTTTTTATGCTTTACAATGTAGCATTGTCAAAAGGAGCTTTACCATTTATCTTATCTGTTTATATCATCTAATAATAAATCCCAAACTGAGCGAGCCTAGGTCAACAGTGGCAAGAAGAACTTAAAACATTAAAAGGGAGAAACACTGGGAGAACTTCATTTGAATTCGAATCAAGAATCTAAAATATTAATAAGTTAATAGTAACAGTTTAAAAATGTTTCTGGATTATTTAGCCTAGTTTAGAGTGACTTTGTTTATTATTAAATATCATGCGTGATATTGAATGAATGTAAAGTTAATTGCCAATTAATTATTTTTTTTGTTTTTCTTTTTTTTGTCTCATATGATAAACAAAATCTGGTCTTGACTCTGACATGATTACAAAAAGTCTTGTGTAGATTACAGCCTGCTAAGGAGACTAATAATTTTATTCCAATGTCAGAAATGTCTTAAATCGTTTGATACTTAGCTGGCATTAAGTCACATGACTGAAAATCCAAAGGGTTTTGAAGACTTTGTAACCTTAAGAGTTAACTTTAACCTACAGCGGAAAGTCAATCCAAAATGACAGGTCTGTGTAGTAGAATGTAAGCTGAGTATTGAAAGCAGCTGTAATTTGTACAACTGTCTCTCTTAAGCTTACTCTCGCCAAACTAATCCTGTCTATTTCTCTTTTGGGTGTTGCTCAGCCTGAGTAAAAGTGAATCTTGCAAATCTCTTGCAGATCTGTCATAGCCGAACGGGCGAAATCAACCCGGTGAAGGTGAGTAACCTGGTCAAGCTCTACGTCCAGAGGTACAAGTACTTCAGGAAGCACGGGCGCAAAATGGATGAGGAGGACAAGGAAGAGCGCGAGTCGGCCTCCCTGCACTCCTCTACGTGACTGGATTTGGGCCGCCGTAGCACCGCGCTCTGATTGGACGTTTCTGAAGACCCTCCCTCCACCTTGCACGTGATTGGGGTCCAATCAGAGGGACTGGGAGAGGGCGGATGGGTAGAACTCCTCCGCTGGCTGTGTGCTGTTGTAACTTTTTAAACAGACCTCCACTCCCCTTTTCATCAGTCATCCCGACGTGGGATTAGAGTGACTCAGAGTTTACTTAAAAAACTCAGGAGGGAGGGGATAATTACACAACTGCTTGTAGTCTTTCATCTCGTAGCTTTCCTAGAATTCAGGACACTACGTGGGTGTGCCTGCTTGTTCCCCGAGTAAACGAGGCAGTAAGTAACAAAGGACGAGCCGACTGATCTCTGTAGTAGAGCTGAGTGATTCAATTGCGATTAAACCTCAATAAGAGTTACAAAGGAGGGTTATTTAAGACATCCAATTAGTCCTTTCGGATTAGATTCTATAAATAAATGTAACGTTGCTCAAAATATGTGGACACCTTTCTAAAAAAAATCACACACCCATTGCAGACTGGTGAAGGAAAAAAAGCCTCTAGTAATGAAATCCCCATACCGTGGAAGTTCTACACAAATTCTACTCTTTGCAAAATGTAGATCCTCCAGGACTGTAAGGTGCTTACAAAATTAGAACTGGATTAGAGTGGAAGTTCTAATAATCAGTTTTCCAACCTCATTGCTTCCACTGAAGCTAAACGGAAGCTAATCCTTGCAGGCACGTTCCAAAATCTGGTGGACATCCTCAGACCAAAGTTAGATTGACTCCCATGATAACACTTTGAGATCTGGGGAGGATTTTCCTGTTTTTGCCTTTTAAAAAAACGTATACAGATTTGCCATGCCAGTGTCTATCGTGTTTCATGGTCAACCTTGCCAGTGTAACTTTTGGTTGATATGGATTGTGCTTCAGAACGCAGACCTTGAAGGGTTCACGACACGAGATGTTCAGCAATTTTATGTTGATGCAACATTTACAGCATTTAGCAGACGCCCTTATCCAGAGCGACTTACAACTGATACAGTCTTACAATCCAAGCAATTGTG
>JAVSBV010000144.1:15000-24092 GCA_033117975.1 Parotocinclus spilosoma | reverse complement strand
ACTTACAATTAATACAGTCTTACAATCCAAGCAATTGTGGGTTAAGGGCCTTGCTCAGGGACCCAACTGTGGCAGAGCAGATGGAACCTTGAACCAGATGGGCTACCGTAGTAGAAGGTCACACCCGGTGCCCCTCTTTTCAGCTAAGAAAAGGCATCTGTGGCTGCAATTTGCTATTGTTTATCAAAAAATTGGACAGTAAAAGATTGGTAAAATTCTGCCTGTTTAGATGAGGCTCAGTATCTGCTGTGAGCACAGAGCACTTTTGGGATGTAGTGGAACTGGGAATTTGCATAATGGAAATGCGTGTCAATATGGACGACAATTTCTGAGGAATGATTACAGCATCTTGTTGAACATGTGCTACAAAATGTTCAGGCAGATCCGATGACAAAACTGGGACTAATTTGATACTAACGAGAGTTTCTTTACCAATGGCTCCATCTTGTGGATATGTGTGAGTTTACTGCAGTGGTTAGAATAAAAGCACACCTGATCCAAAGTGATTCAGAGGCGGAAATTCCTTACTTAAGTCAAACTACTTTTGTATAAATAAATCTTTAAAGTATGGCTTATATGACTTTATTCATGTAGAAAATGTACATTTGTGTACAAAAATACATGCTACTATAAGATTTCATTTTGAATTATCCACTATTTATTATCCACAATATACTTAAAGAAAAAAAAAAGCTTTAAAAAAGCTTGTAAACATTTATAAAATAGAATGTATTTTACTAAGGATAGGGGATCCATGGCATCAAGGGTGCCATCATCAACAAAAATGACTTAATCAGCAAATGACATCATCATATTTAACTAACCAAATGTGACATTTTTAGACACAAGGTACCAAATTATGCAAAATATATAATATGCATTATCTCATAGCTAGACATGGCAGTATTTCGTAGTAAATTAAATTTAACAAACTATTTGTACATTTACAGGATTTAGTAGATGTCCTTATCCAGAGCGACTTACAACTGATACAATCTTACAATCCAGTCTTACAGTTGAAGCAATGGTTGGTTAAGGGCCTTGCTCAGGGACTGTGGCAGCTTGGCAGAGGTGAGATTTGAACCCTGGACCTTCAGGGTTACAGCATTTTAGAACTGCAGCTTGACCATTTTTTAGTGCAGTTCTTGTAAACACTTCACTGCACAACTTCAAAAATACTTGAACAAATGTCACATATATAGCAGTCATATACAGTATTAGTTCTTTTAATACATATTCATTACAGAAATAGAATCCACTATCCCAGGGATATACGAAAGACCTCTTAGGTCTGATAATATAAGTGTATACAGTTATTTTGGTCAGTAATGTTGAACATTAAACATTGTTATTATTTATAATGTTTTGATTTTAACATAATAAATGCTATAGAAATGGACTAACTAAATAACCTTACTTTACTTTTTTAAACTTGTACAGGTTGGAAGAAATCATCTATGATTAAGTCTCTGAAGTAACTGTAAGTCAAGTTCCTGCTATAAGTCAATCAAATCTCATTTTAAGTTATACAAAGATATGATGATCTTACTCCAGTCTTAATGAGTGAAACGACCGTGGTCATGAGAGAATTTTATTTTTAATTTTTATATTAACGCTGGCAGATGCAGTTCCTCTTTGACTCATCATGCCAGATGAACAGCATGTCAGATGCCTGAAATCATATGGAATTTGCCATCTCTCAGTTTCTAAATATTGACTGTTTTGTCTTCTCAATAAATCCAAAATGAATTTGAAGCTAAATCTAACTTCTTCTAATGTTATGTTATCTAATGTTTGACTAACCACAAAATGTTCTTGTTGCTGATTTTTGATTTGCAGACCTTGCATATCGCTGATCTCGCTTTCTTCTTTTCACTGATAGCATAATCCTTGAATCCAAACTTTTCAAGATTGTTTTTGGAATACTGACGTCACTTTCCGGCCATTTTCATGCTTCATGCTTCTGGTTGTTCTGGTAGAGTTCTGGTAGGTTGCCAGATTTGTTACAGAAATCAACCAGTCGGAAATGAACCAGTTATGTCAACAAGGGCGTTATATGCCTCACAGGCTAGCCAAGACGGTCCTAAATTTGATCCCAGATGAGGCGACCTGGGTTCTTTCTGTAGGGAGTCTGCAGGTGTCCAAGTGGGTTTACTCCAGTTCCCTCCCACAGTCCAAAGACATGCATTCAGTTTTTTTTTCTCAAAGTGACATTAGCGTGTGAATTTTATTCACTGATATGTATTTGCGATGCAGCTACACCAAATAATTAATTAGAATAAGGATGGATGGATTTTTATTTAGGACACACCACTTGAATAAGGGACTGACTCTCTGTTGCTCTTCTTATCATTCCATGTTTTCTTCTGTTTGCTTTTTACTTAATCCTGGCAAAAATGTTACTGGATTTGTTGCTTTCTAGACTGGTTTTGGAAGGGGCGGAAACTGGAGCGTTTGTAGAGAGAAACGCACGTAACAGTAAAATTTAAAAATACTTTTATTCAGAGGAAAATGTTACAGAGTGAAAATATTTAATTGTTGTACCAAACAAACACCCGCAAACGTTTAGTGCCTTTCCTTCATCAAATACTTATACGCAACATCTGTACAGTCTTAATACACTTTATCTTTCCATCCATACACACAGCTCTGAACCCGCTGTTCAGTGGTACATAAATCAGACAGACAGGTAACAGGTAGCAGCGCTTATGTGGTGATGACAGACACAATGGACGAATAGCTGATGATTAAGTAGTCTCAGAGATCACCAGTCCAGTCCAGTCCAGTCCTAACGTAGCTGGTGTGTGAGAATAACTGAGTGCTCAGAGAAGGATATCAGGTGTGCAGCTGTTAACTTCTATCCTATAACCTGAGCTGCTTCTTTAAACCAGGTCCTTCTGACCTGTTAATATAAGCCCGTTCTCTATAGCACAGTCATGTCAGTAGCAGTACTCCCTCATTAAGCGGCAGTTGTGATTTAAAGGTTTAATGTATCGAAAGGTCGGATATAATGAAATTCCATAGTAAAACTGTTAATTGCTTGACAGTTTGAATGTGAATTTTTACAGTTTGACCATAAAGTTCACAGTTTTACTGTGAATTTTCAGTGGTAATTTATCCACTTTGTGGTTCCACTGTCAAAATGCATAGTAAAACTGTAAACTTAGATAGATTATGAGCTGTAATCTATCTAATAATTTATTTCACAGTTCTACTATGGATTTTGATGGTCACTTCATGGTTCTACTGTCAAATTCACTGTACATCTTTTCCTTGGAACTGCCACTGGTGAGCCAGTGAGGCTCTTTGGCTTGGACATGCTGTCAAAGTTGCATTATGTTAGAAACTTTTAGCTCAGTGTCGTAATGATGGATGAATCCAGACAAGGTTTAAAGCTTCCACCATCAAGTGGGAGACTGTTCATCAGGCAAAACTTTCAACCAAATTAATGTACACTATTGTTTTAATGCCATGTTCAGTAGCTGACAGGGATCGTGAACTCGGATCATTTTCTTGACTTGCCAAGTTAATATTTGAGCTCATGAGACCTGGTTAAGAATAACCTTCTGCAATAATAAAAAAGTCGGTGGAACCTTAATTTGAACGCCTCTTCACTTGAACAGTCTCAATGATGAGATGTGCCGACACTGCGTATGCATTAGTGGCCCTTTATTTCATGTCTTTATATTTGTTATGTCATGTATTTAGTAATTATGACCATATTACATTCCTTTGCGTTATTGAAGCTTTATTTATTAATTACATACGAATAGAAGTGCTCATTACAAAACATGCATTTGAGGGTCGGCTATGGATTAATCCTCTTTACATCAACACTTGTGTGAAAATTTGATTTGATCGGAGTTTAAACGGCTTTCTGAAACCAATTAAGTTCAAATCCCGAGATTAAAGTGTATAAATAAAGATTATAAAGTCCTCAGTGCGGACTTTACCTTTTACTGCAGCTTTGACTTTGACCTGGATGTGATGTAAGAGTGAATGATTTGGACCAGATTTGGTTATATTTAACTGTAATACTAGTTCTAGGACTGTGGTGGCTTAGTGGTTAAGGTACTTCACAGTTCAAAACCCACCTCTGCCATGGTACCACTCTTGGGGCCTAATGCAAGGCCTTTAACCCACAATAGCTTGGAAATGTATCATTTGCACGCTACTCTGGGCAAGAGCATCTGCTAAATGCTGTAAATTTTACTGTTTTATATCAGTTCGGCACCAATTAAAACACCCCCTCACCACCACCACCATTTTACCTAGAAGCTGAACTTGTCTTTACCTGGTCTCGTTCTCTCGCTGTCTGTTTGTGTGTTTCTAGTCCACTCAAGGCACTTCATTGGCGCAGCATTGTTTTCTCTACTACAGTAAAAGGCTAATTTGTTGACAGTGCATTTTGGCAAAAGATACTACACTGCTCACAAAAAAAATATCCCATATTTCATTATGGGAGATTTCACGTTAAAGTATCCATCAAATTTTCAAGACTGTTATTCATCCTTTCCAGCTCTGCAACACATTCTTGAAAGTTGGGATACTAAGGCCTTTACCACTTTGTAATGTTGCCAATGCTTCTCAAAAAACAAAAAATGTTCTCACTGACAATACCAAGCCATGACGTGTTTAATTTCTTATTGTCCCATTGTCTTCCTCAAAATGTCTTAAGGTGTGTAACAGTACAGTGTAACGGTAATCGTTTCTAAATTTTCTACTGGGGGTCAATGCTTGTTGAAAAATGCACTGACGTCCCCAGAAAAGACGACGGGGCCTTATTCATAACCAACAAGCCACCTTCTTGTTATGCATCTGATTGGGCTGTGTATATACACACACACACAACGTTTGTTTTCATACACGTGTTCATGGTAAAGTGTGTTTATTATCTTGCTTGGTCATATTTGACACAAATGAAAGAATTTTCTTTCAAATTCACTGCATAACCAAAGAAACGCATAATATGAGCATTAAACAAACATTATTCATTTAATCATCTAAACAAAATCTTGACAGTGTTTACCACGATGATATTGTTCTAACGTACTTCTTTGCTTTCCTTCTTTTATAAGAAATGGCATGTACACAGCGGTTAGCTCATGTACCAGGCCTGTTAACTCAAGCAGTTAGTCTGGACGCGTCTTTATGTTACGGAATCTGCTGACACTCAGTAACGAGCAAAGCAAGGAAGTGTCTGAAATCCCTCACAATAGTGCATTATTGGTATAATAGTGCTATATATGGTGTGTAGAGTGTAGGGAAAAGTGATTACGACACAGGCTGTAACAACGCCTCACATAATCAAGTAATGAAACCGGGGTCAATAGCTTAAAGTTTTCACAGCCGTAGTATTAATCGATTCATAGCTTTCTCAAAGCAAGCTAGAGGAATTCATCTGATAGTCTGGAAAAGAAATTAATTTATGACCATTGCGTAGAACAAGGTAGACTTGTATTTGCACATTTATACCTTTATTTCCAGAACAGTGTTCCACTAATTAGGATTTTGCATTACAACAGTGTCTAAGGCACGATAGACTTACTTTGCATATGCTACAGTGCAAGAGGTCCAGATCTGTTTCTTATGTAACTTACAAGAAATTCACAGCTTTATCCGGCAATAACTTTATATAATGAGACTCAATGCTGCATGAATCGGTGAATCCCTCTCCAGTCCTGACTGTACACCAGTAAGACTGACAGTAGCTGACTGTAATTTCACATTAGTGAAAATGCTTTTACCCGTCCTCAGTGTCCTCTGTTCTCTAGGTGTGTTAACAGAAGGATATATTTCGAACAACACTCGAACACGGTACTGCGCAAAAGTCTTAGGCCACTATTACATTTGTTGTTTTAGCAATGATATATGATTATATGTAACACATTGTTGATTAAACCCTAAAGATTTCAAACTTGGATTCATCACATCATAATCCACTTTTCCAACTGATCTTAAGTGAGTCTTTGTGAGCTTTAGCCTTTTCACACTGTTCCTCTTCTGAAAAAGTAGTTTCTTGGCTGCTACCCTTCCAAAAGACTATTCAGTCATCAATATCGAGCGTCTTTTGACTGTAGAAGGGTCAACTTAGTATCTTGATGAAACTGCCAGATGTTGCCATTGCACAAGTGTAAGGGGAGCTCAGACTTGCCACTGTAGATTTTATACTCCGTTTTATCTGAATACTACATACAAATTTCCTGTATTTTTTAATATATACCAATAAATAGACTAGTAAACAAAAAGTGTATGCGGTTTGATCAGATAGTCCTGTTTGAGTTTGAGAAAGTGGAAGTCTAGGGTGATAGGGTCAGTGATCTTATTCTGTCAGCTCCTAACATCCTGAATATTTACTTATGTCTATTGACATGTGCTGGTTTGGTATGTGGTGCAGTGATACTGGGTTTTCTGGAAAGTGATGATCAAATGGGACTGTGGTAGCCTAGCGGTTAAGGTACTGGCCTTTGGACCAGAAGGTCCAGGGTTCAAATCCCACCTCTGCCAAGCTGCTACAGGTGGGTCTTGAGCAAGACCCTTAACCCACAATTGCTTGGATTGTAAGATTGTAAAACTTGTAGGTCGCTCTGGATATGGGTGTCTGCAAAATGCCGTAAATGTAAATGTCTCTTTCTCTCTCCCTCTCAATACGTCTTAGTTCGACAGCATTTCTTGGCTCGTGTTTCTTAGTGACTTAAGAGACTTGTCTTATTTTAGATCAGCCTTGTACATGCACATTGCAAACACAGAGCTCCTGGAAACTGCTTTATATTCAGCATGTCTATAGATGACTGTGATCAGAACCCATCTGCACATTCAATAAATGCCACATTTAAACACTGTCTAGCTAAGATTTGTTTTTGATAGAATAGAATAGAAATGAACACACATGAATTAAATTGTGTGTGTACAGGCAGTCCGCATTCACATGGTCTTTTGTATTCTGCATTTCAGAAGACTCGGCTTCGCTCACATCACCCACCTGAGATCCTTGGCCATCAAAAACCAAGCAGCTCACTGCCAGTTACACTTGTGTGCCCGCTGATGTCTTGTTTGCAGTCATGGGAGAGAAAACGTCTTTGACAGGCTTACCTGCGTTTTATTATGTTTTAAAATAAAGACCAAGCTGAAGCATGACAGCATTCTTGTTAATTTTTGTCCCACACATGTATTATACCTCTGTAAAAAAATTTTTTTTTTAATAAGCTGAATTATGGGGAGTGGGGAAACATATTTTTGGTAAGGCGTTTTTTTTTGCTGTTGGGTTTTTTGGGTGTCCCTTTTCATTGTTTTTAATATCCGTTGTATGACTCATAAATGTTTATATCTTTTACCCTCCTCCCTGTGGTGTATGATTTATTCCTCAGTCGTTTTCATGGCCATTCTTGGCACCTTAACTCCTGCCCCATCCCTCTTATCAGGGGTAACATTTGATTCCCAGTCCTGGTCTTGCAGGAGCCTTACATGGGAAGACCGCGGGCCAGTTAAGGATCAGGTTGTCATATTCGGTAATTAGAGAAGTTGGAGCTACTAAGTTTGCTGGGGCGAAAGGGCAGCGCTGGCATTTCATATCATAATGATCGTTTAGAAAATAAAGTCAAATTATCTTCTTGGGTATCTTAATGAATTGCCATTGGGGATGAAAACAATTTGTCAACAATTTAATGTGGCCGGGTCCAATTTACACTATATAGACAAAAGCTTGTGGACACCCAAAACATTACATTAAACGTGTTAACAGGACAGAGGTGTCTGATGGAGCCCGCAGAAAGAGCAGAAAGTTGATGGCTCATTGTAAGCGGAAGCGTATAAATGTCTCCTATTGAGAGCCAATGGGGTATCAGTACAATCCATTCTTCTGTCACTGTCTATGGAGAATCCAGAAATGTTTGATTTATTGTTAAGAATGTTTGTTGGAGATTGTTGCTCTTTGCTGCTACAGATGCCTTATGTCTTCTCAGCAAATTTAGCCAAGTTCTCATTTATTAAAGATGGTAATACCATTTCTTTATGGGCTTTTTTTTAGCAGGCATAAAGCTGATGAACGTTAAAACAATGCCGTGCCACTGTTGAACTATGAGATGTGTTAATGGTCAGATGGAAATAAATCCTACAGCCTTTGTGGATAAAGGCTGTAAAGTCAAGAACACTGTGCGGTAAGAAATTGAGACCCCCGGGGAGGGCAAGAATCCTCTCCACTTACATCCACTGTGCAACTTCTTTTCACACTTGAGCCTGATCTCCCACCCCAGCATATCTTGCCTCAATTTGTTCATCTAGCTGACAAAACATTGATTAACTGAAGTTTACATATTAGTTATAGTGTGACGTTAGTGTGAGGTTTTCTGGCTGGATTTCCAAAAGCTTTCTTAAAGTTTTATAATATTATCTTAAACAAGGATAGGATTTTCTGTGCATACTATTTCTTGAAATATTACAGAGAGAGGCGAGAATCTTTTGATTTTTCTTGGCGGATTTGTGAATTAATTCCTTTTGTGCCACATTAGTATGTGATCATAAAGGGTGAGTGGATCTGCTCTGTCTTTTAAGAGGCCTTCGTGGATTTTCCTCTCTCTCCAAAACACAATGAAACACAAAAGAACTAAACACAGAATTAAGAAAACGCTTTGCTGTATACCTTCCCTACTTAGACTTTTAGAAGTTTTGTATTTTAAGGATGACCTTTAAAAGCTAAATAAAATTTAACTGGATGCACGTTGGCTTTATTTCCAATAACTAAACTGTTTAAAGATGAGGCTATCGTATTGTTAGGAAAGCATTTAAATTGTACTTTTGTGTACATATATTTATATTTCCATTTTGGGTGTCATTTAGTTCAGGATTAACAGTACTAGATTTCAAAATTGAATAGCTTACGTTTTGCTACACTACATTAGTTGAAATATTTTTTTTCTTTTGGCTAGTGTGCATAAAAATGTAACATATAAAAACAAAAGAAGCTTTTGACCTGCTGGACCAGTTAATCACAGACTGTTAAAACCTCCGTGTACTAAGAGTTACAGTAGAGTTTTTTCCCCTAAAATTAGTTGATTAAGAAAGAGCCTTGATACAAATATGATAGTAGGACATTA
>JAVSBV010000144.1:0-10000 GCA_033117975.1 Parotocinclus spilosoma | reverse complement strand
TTTTATATATATATATATATATATATATATATATATATATATAAATAATCCAACTTATTTAGTACCTTATTATATTGTTTAATGCCTCATTTTACTAGTAGCCAGTTAACTGATGTTGTTTTAGACATCTAGTACATATATAGTCATGTAAACCTGTCTGCTTTATGACAACATTCATTCCACATTCCATTCCCTATTTGATGAAACATTTAGCCAAATATCTCTTAGTCTGTTTGTAACTCGAGCTAGAGCCTCTTGTTGGATTCTTATGGATCCATTATATGGAAATTAATTCCACTTAATCAGTGTCTTTACATTTAATAAACATCATCATTATTTAAATGTCCCTACCACAAGGATATGGAAGAGCTTTTTTAACTTTGTTTATACCTTATTTGATTGAATTGCCTTCGTTTATAGTGTTATCGCTTATAGTGTTTTAGCAAAACTAGTGAGATTTAACTGTATGTATATGTGGCAACCTCATGGCAAATTCTCAAAGTAAGCAGCTAACTATTCCTTTTTATGTTATGAAATGTTTCATTTGTTAGCTAAGGAGTGACGAATCCAAGTTTAGGTCCAATCATTGACAATATGTTATATATGGTCACTATAACATTGCTAAAATGGGAAATCTAAAGGTGACCTAAAACAGTACTGTATGTACTCTAATAAAAACAAGGTCTCGTAAGTGTTATGAAGGAATTTGGGTAGCAATAATGATGTGTACAAACAAATTGTATAGCGAACTAAATGTTTCTTACAGACGATGATGACGACGACGATGATGATGATGATGATGATGATGATGATGATGATGATGACGACGACGACGATGATGATGATGATGATGATGATTACCATGATGGATCGGTCTGCAAGTTCTGTGCCCACTGTGAGGTAGTGCCATGTCAACCCCAGCCACACTCACATCAACATTAGTAGCTTGTTGCCTTTAATAATGTAGATAAAGTCACTGAAATGTCATTTAATAAGCAAATAATACAAAGGTACAGATATCAAATGTTCCAGTCTAGTGCTACACACACACACACACAAACGTGCAAATAGGTCTCACACAATTAGTACCATATACAGAGAGAGAACACAAAGTCACTTCATTACACTGACAATAAGTAACCTATGAATGTAAACTACATTTACATTTATGTCATTTAGCAGACACCCTTATTCAGAGCAACTTACAATTAATACAATCTTACCATCCAAGCAGTTATGGGTTAAGAGTCTTGCCTAAGAACCCAACTGTGGCAGATTGGCAGAGGTGGGATTCGAATCCTGGACCTTCTGGGCCAGAGTCCAGTACCTTAACCGCTAGGCTACCACTACAATTAACATTTGACTGTATCTTAATTGACTGACTGGGTGAGTGATCCAGTTTCACCCAAATGTAAGTCCAATTAATATTTTTAAAAGCTTATTGAGTTTTGTACTGGAGTTAAATCTTAGTGTAATATTAGGCACTAAGATTACACACGGTATGAGCAATAGAGCACGACGATACCATGAAGCGCTTAGTGGTGTGCATGTGTGCCACTAGACAAAGCTTAACCGAAACCAGCAGCGGTTCACGGTGTAAGATTATTTCTCACTTGAGACGAGCAGGAGTAATGCCACTATTCTGAGGGGTTATGCTTATGCCTCTCTGTTTGTGCTTGTTACTGCATTTGATCAAAATGTTTCATGGCTCTAAACCTTTTCAAGCTCAACAAGGTAAATATTATTATTTAAACATATTATATCTTGTTTGGGACACACAACACTGATTTTACCAAAATAACGGCATGGTAATCTATAAAAAAGTGGAACATTATAGATATCAGGATATCTAAATATGAATGTAAATAGCAAATATCAGAAGTCTCTCTGAACTAAAAATAATTTGCATAATACTCAAAATACAATCATTCTTGAGGTGACCTGTAGATTCAGGATAGAGCAGTACTCACCATAAGCTTACCATAAGCTATCACCATAGAAATGAACTAACCCTCTTTGTAATTAAAATGTTTGGTTTGGTTGTATTTATTTTTCCTTCCTGTCTTTTTCCCTCAGCACTGCGACAGCTGTGACAAGTGCCCATGTAAAGAGGGAGACAAGTCTGAACACTGTGAATTCTGCGATGTGAGCAACATGTCACAAACACACGAGCAACTTCAAATCAGTTTATTTATTTAGTATTGCTTACTATTTATTACTCATGGACACTATGAATGAGGAGAAAAAAAATACTAACCTCATCCACCGGCACTGAGCTGCACTGGGTCACTTTATTAAAGGCAATTAGGCACCTCATCTAGGCATGTTTAGCAGAGAAGGACATTCTGTGTTTCTACACTGGAGATGTCCAATATGGTGGGAGACATCGTGAGAGACAATAGTCATGATGAGAGACCTTATGAGAGACTGTATTACTGTACATAGGAGACATAACGAGAGTCGCAATGAGAGTCATGATCCAAGACAGAGACAGATAAATAGAGACAATGGGAGACCCACTATGAGGAAGAAGAATCCATGAGATATGTGATGAGGGACATGATAAAGACTGAGAGACATAATGAGAAACATGTTTAGAGACACTAAAAGAATGAGACATAATCAGAGACATGATGAAACAAACTGAGGGACATGATGAGAGGCGATGGGAATCACTGCAAGGCATGGTGAAATATTTGATGAAAACAGAATTCAGCTAGTACATGAGACATAATGGAGACTGAGAGACGCAATGAGAAAATTATAATAGATATACTGAGGGACAAAGACATGACAAGAGATGATGGGAGACATACTGAGAGGTATGGTGAGATACTATATGAAAAAATGAGACAATCAGAGACACGATTAAAGACACAATGAGTGTCTGATACAGAGACATAGACATGATAAGAGATTGCAAGACATTGTGAAATACAGCATTTGATGAAAGACGTAATGAGAGATATAATGAGAGACTTGGTGAGAAAGATAACAGACATACTGAGAGAGATGATGGGAGACATATTGAGAGACATGGTGAGAGACATGAAGAAACCATAACAGGCATACAGAGAGATGATAGAAGACATACTGGGAGAATGAGAAACAGCAGGAGACATGCTGCTAGACATGATGAGATACATTAAAGACAGAGAGTCATGTTGAGAGACATGCTGAAAAACATGACATCAGACATACTGAGAGACAATGGGACATTCTGATAGCCATGATGAGATGCATAGTGAGTGACCTAATGAAAGACATGATGACTGACGATGGGAGACAAACTTAGAAATGTTTACAGGCGTTATAAGATACATAATATTCATGTTTATGGATTACAGCTAAATTACTCCTAAACCTTGCTCTTCTCAGGAGTGCAGCATGTGCGCTGTGTGCCCTGTTTGTGACACCGTGTGCCAGCCAGGTAAGGAAATGTCTGAAATACTGTAATTACAGAACTTTGAAATCAAACAGATTTAACTTATTTTCATATTTTTGTGTTCAAAGGCGGCTTCCTGGACTCTTTCTCTGTCTCTCTGTATCTCTCTCTGCCTCTCTGTCTGTCCCTCTCTGTCTGTCCCTCTCTGTCCCTGTCTCTGTCTCTCTGTCTCTCTGTCTCTCTCTCCCTCGTTCTTAAGCTTGCTGATTTAGACGATGACTTGGATGGAGGACTGTCCACAGTGGACGTGTTTGGATTAATAATGGAACAAAATAAAAAATTCTTGGCTGGAACCGATAACGAAGCCAAGAAATTAAGCAGAAAGCGTTGTTTAGTTCTTAATTTGAATGTTTTAAACATTTAAATGGCGCACAACAAAAAAATATATTAGTATTTTTCTGAATGGTTCCAGAACCCGTCCAGATGGTGTCATGTTTGCATATGATCTAAGCAACGTTAAATCACCTCTGGATTACTTAATAACAAATCCAATTGAAATTGAACAGAGAACTGGAGAGGCTGAGAATCAGTGAAGTTATGACAGGCTATAGCACATAATTTATTCCCCCTCCCCCCAGATATTTCAGTCTGCAGTTGCTTTATTGTGTGTGTATAGATGTTGTGTAACGTCTCTGGTGATTGTCGTTTTTGCTGTTGAAGTGGTGGACTGCAGTGACTGAGCGGTACTGACTACAGACCCCTGTTTTTTATGATCGAAAAGCCTGGCCTGTTTTTCTCTGGTTTGAATCTTAGACTGAAGAACATTCCGGCTCATCCGATGCACTTTTTGGACCTCTGTGTGACCCGAGGGTTACCTTCAGCAATAAAATATGGTTCGAGTGACACATTGTTCCAACAGCCCAAAATTGTTCGGTAGTTTTTTTTTTTTTGCGTGATCTCCTTCTAATATCCTTATGCCCTAATGTATTCGCCTCCGCGATCAAACCTCGTTCTCCGTTCTTTCTTTACGAACTTTCTTCCCTGTGATTACGCAATCTTTAGAACTGACCTGGCTCACACCGGTCTGTCTGATCCGTTTGTGCATCACAACGTGTTGGGCTGGTTTTTTGATTTTCCAAACCGTCACGATTTACTGAATGGCTGTTGATCTTTGCTGAATTATCGCAGCTCGTAGCATGTTCGCATTCTTCAGAACGCGGGTAATGTTTGTTTTTCGGTCCTCGCTCCGTCGCCGTTGGTTTCCACAATGGGTTTCTTTGTATTTTGCCGAAACTCGCAGCGCCGCTTTTGGGACGTGGCGGCTTAGCGAATCGAGCCTGGCGCGAGAACGGTGCGAGCTTAGAACGTCAGAATGCGAAAAACGAATCCTAAGCTCTAATCTTAACTGACCATAGCAGGAATGCTTAAGACAAGAGCAAAACAATAATCATGTTTCCCATGTAACAAAAAAAAGTCTCGTCAATACGGTAACGCTTGCTCACAAACATTATGGGATGTTTCGTTATATAGCTGGATGTTTTGTGAGCGGTAGAAGCGCTGTAGGAAAAAGTTTACTCTCAAGACTTTGCTAATTATAGACGCTGACTCCGAGTGGACTGTTTTTGGAATCTCAGACATGTCCTTCTTCTTTAAATAAATATTCACATTCCTGACTGAGAAGAATAGGCCGGCTTTCACACGGTTAACACCGTCACCTTGCCGCGCCCAGATCTCTGAGCTCATCGCTGTTGATCGGACGTCCTGGGCTGACTGCACATGGGGTTTGTTTTCTGTGCTGGATCTTGTGTTTAATGATTCATTCTCAGCACCAGTAATCCTATAAGTTGTGATTGCAGTGGATTTCTGTTTCACGCCATGTTCAGATGCTTGGCTGACCTCTGAGGGTGTTGGCTCCAACATGAAACTTCCTTTACGCTCTCACAAACTGCTTTGACCCTCTACCGGAATGACCTGTGTCCGAGTCTCGCCTTTGTACGGTTGAACCGGGATCGGCTCCGATGGCTGTGAGTTTGTTTGGTAGCAGAAGCCTTTTCTTTGGACAGCAGTGTGTAACAGTGTGTATCCTGAAGTGATGGATTGAAGAAGAACACGGCCAACAATTTAAAACACCAAACCCAGTCCGTTAACACGTTTGTTTGTTAGCAAAAATATGTTTTATCTTTTCCTCGCACTTGCGCTGCTTCCCCTGGCAGGAAATACTGTATATTTAAAGATATATAGTGCAAACCTAATATGAAAATAAAACGACGGTGCCCAACTGAACAGGCCGTTTTATTTCCATTCATAGGAGCCGACCTAAAGTACTCAGCCGACCTCAGGTCCGTGTTCTAACCGAAAACGGGAAACACTCAGTAGGACCCGGAAGTGAGTTCAGATCCCCTGGTCTTTGACGTCGGCCTGTCTGAGTGTGTTAAGCCCCAACGTATTCAGAGCTGCCTTCATTCAGAGCGGGGAATGCTTTGTGTTTTGTTTGCGTTGCTATGGAAGTGGACTTTAGTTCCTTCAGGGTGTGTGTGTGTGTGTGTGTGTGTGTTTGTGTGAGAGAAAGGACTAGTTTGAGTGAAATTATCATAGGCAGGCTTTATAGGCGAAACACCATCTCCTGCCAAGAGGGCCAGCATGGGGAAGCGCCTGGGTCCGAATACTCTTTTTACTCTGCGTTTCTGTTTTTAGAAAACCAACACTTGTCTCTCCCGCTGTGCCTCCGTTTCTGCATCATGAATCCATTTAATACATCTGGAGCACAGCTGCTCAACAGGTCCTGAACTCTCCTTAGAATCAAGTGATTTTAAGAACGATCCAATCGGCCGCTTCGTTCGTCGGCTGAAAAATCGCCGCTTCTGTCCGATGCAGGAACTGACTGGATTCAATAAGACGTCGATTTTTAAAGGAGCAACAAGTCACATGACTAATTCCTTATGACTCGACCAGCTGTTTTGTCCCAGAGGTGCAGAAACATTGTAACGTAAAATCGGCTTAGAACCCCATGTGCCCCTTTGGGCTTATTTTGATGTGTTTTTTTTGGTTTCATGACTCTAGAATGACTTGGCATGTAGTTATGTGAATGCTGTAATGCGTAATTCTGTTTGAAAAAATACCCAAAAATCAGTACAGCGTCAAAACGCGCTCTTTATATTGTTATGAAATCTCGGTTAAACCTCGACACATGCAGTGCTTTTGGTCCTGGACCCCTACAGTTATCAATAGTTGGACAAATTTCATGGAGGTAAAGGGTTAAAACTTTGGAAAGGTTAGCCCAGACGTTTTTTTAATTACTTGCTCCTCGGATGTCCCTACTTAAAAATTTACTGAGGAGGGAGGAAAAAAAAAAACGTAAATAAATAAATCTTAATTTTTCAGCACTTTGCAATTTCTCGAGGACTATGTGGAATCAATACAGGGAAGGAGAAAGAAATAAAAATACATTTTTATCCAAAAATAAAATTAATTTAACCTACAATTAAATTAATGTAAATCTGGAAAAAATGTAATGAACAGAACAAAACCGTTGACTCTCCACCTGAGGGCGGATTTATTTATTTATTTTTATTTCAACCATTGGTGTTCGGCGGATCCGCAAAAAAATACCAAATAAATTCTTGTTTTTTTTTGTATTCTTCAAATATGATCGTCGGCGGATCCGCGAAACAAGCAATCCAAAAAGTTTGTCCTTAACAAATATAAAGATTTGAACACCAGATTTCCAAACCATTCCATCATCTGAGCTATTCAGTGCTTCCTGTGGTGAACTGGTTTTGATCTGGAACTTTAGTTCCTGTATGGTTCTCAGTGTGTTCGCTGGGGAACGCGTGTCCCAGTACCAGAAGCATCGATTTCAGAATTCCTTCAGGTGATGCTGAGGTCTAACACTTGGCTGTTGAGTCTTAATGGTTCCCGCACCCCTAATGACCCGGTGTCCCATTCGTAACACGTTGTTCTCCAGTACTCAGGCAGCCTTGCCCAGGACAGGCCGAGCTAAAACATTAGGAAATAAGAAGAATAAACAGAATCCCGAGCCGAGAGCTTGAAACGTTTCGTATTGCGCAGTTCCCTTAATTTGTGTGACACACTTAAACCCTAAACCCCTCCGGCAGCCTCTTGAAGTGATGCAACACGTTTTGTCTCGGACGTGATCCGATGATGAGTGTATCAGCAGCCCTTTGTGAGCCCTAGCTTTCTTAGGTTGCCCGTTCCAGGATGACACACACACACACTGTCAGGAAGACATCTGGCCCGAGCCTTAACTTCACTCCATATAAGGAGCTGAGAAAGTCGTACGACGCAGACGGCAGAACAATCCCCTTCCTGTTGCTGGCCGTTATAAAAGCGAGCGTTTGGCCCGGGAGTGGGAACAGGAGCCGTGTAACAGTCATCACGCGTTAGGCCTCACGGAAAAACCTCTGTCACTTGTTATTCCGCTTATGCAGCGCAGAGCTGCGGTGAATTCTGGTAACCCGTTTCCACATTTCAGCTCCATTAAGAAGCCAGATTTGTGCCGCGTTTAATAAAGTAGGGTTTTTTTTTACCCCCCCTGTGTAAGGACGGGACGCTCTGCTCGGATCACAACCAGAGTGATTTGGCTTTATTTTTCACAGCTCGGCCAGATTAAACAGAAACTGTGGTTAGCCATCAAAGCCTGGGCCACTGACCAAAACGACCAAGGGCTTCAGTCCACAAATACTGAACTTTACAAGTTGGAGCACGCCACCATTAATCCTGTTCATCAAGACGGCAGCGTTTTCTTACTGCACCGAAGCAGGGGTGCCTTTTTAAAGAGCGAGGGGAGACCTAATCGCAATTTAGGGGTCAAGGGTACACCTGGGTAATCTAGGGCACTCTGAACACTTCGAGGTGGCAGCGGTTATTCTGCTGTAACTAACCCTTTTATCGTACTCTTTTCTCTTTCTTTTTTTATACGCAACGGGAAGCTTGGCTGAAAATATACGACGCTTCTCGACAGAATTTTCACTTTTGCCCTCTTTCTATTCAAAGATTTGTGCAGAACTCAAACGAGAGCAGAACTAGAAGTGGAGTGATGTCTAGTTAACCCATCGCTTAAGAGATTTATATTATAAACTAATTATGGAATACGAGTTTCCTCTTAGGCCAGACTTTTTGAATTGCTTGTTCCTCGGATGTACCTACTTATGAATCTACTGATTAAATACATTTATTAAATCTTTATTTTTCAGCACTTTTCAATTTCGCGAGGACTATGTGATCAATACAAGGAAGGAGGAAGAAATAAAAAGAATTTTTAATTAAAAAATGAATTTAAAAATGTAAAACCTACAATTAAAGTGACTCTGAAAAAAAAATTTAATTATCAGAAGAAAACTGTTGGCTTTCCACCGGAGAGCGGAAAAAGCTATTAAAAAAAGCTATTAAAAAAAAATAAAATAATAATATATTATTATTAAAATAATTATATGTATATAAATATAAGAATAATTATATATACATATATATATATTTTTTTATTTCAACCATTGGTGCTGCGGCGGCTCAAAAAAATTTGCTTATTGTTGTTTATTCTTCAAATATGATCGTCGGAGGATCTGCGAAAAAAGCAATAAAAAAAAAAGTTTGGCCTTCTTAGGAAAGGTGTATTTTTTTTTTTTTTTTTTTTTTGAAAAAAACAAATATTTTTTTTTAAACAGTGTTCATAATGGGTAAATTTTTAAGGTCGTAACAGCACGGAAATCCACTGGCGAATAGTCGTACCATAAAGTGATTGACTGGGATCTGCAATGGACGCTTTGAGACCAGACAAGCCTGTACAGCACTTACTCCTCATATAAATAATAAATACATAACTAGGAAGGAGAATGAAGATCAGTAGCTCAGAGTTTGGACCAGGAGGTCCAAGGTTCCATTAAAAAAGTCCGGACTTTTTGCGTTCCTGGGGATGGTGCATCTCTGTGGTGCCATCTTTGTTATCTCTTTTGAGTGCTGCCTTGTCTCAGCGCTCACTCTCACCGAAAAGTGGCGGCTCGTGACTGGATCTCGATTAGAGGTGTGGGTGATGTGGCGCGACCCTGTCGTGCCTATAAAAGGACAAGAGTGGAAGAGTCATCAAGTAACGTTTACTGCTCGACAGAAAAGCGCCGGGGTCGGACCACGCTTCTAAGCCGGCACGGTTTATGCACTGCGGTCAGCGCCTGGTCCCTAGCAAGTGGAAAAAAGGGAGGAAGCGGAACATGCATTTAGCCGTATCCAGCTGCCAAACACATGTAACGAGAAGCGCCGGGTCACTCGTGTACCGCACGGAACAAAGAATGTTTGTCTCGGCCCTTTTTATTAGAGCTGGAACAAAAACGTTCGCTGACCGCAAGCGACAGACCTCGAGCACACCCGAATCTGCACGGGGGAATCGAAGCAGTGTATGAGCACGCTCGAAAAATGCTCGTTTGAGAGGCGGTTACACGTCTCGCATTATTTTATTAAAGGGATTTACATTTTCAGCATTTAACAGACGCCCTTATCCAGAGCGAGGAGAGACCTGGGTCCTTTCTGCGTGGAGTCTGCATGTCCTCCCCGTGTCTGCCTGGGTTTACTCCGGGTACTCCGGTTTCCTCCCACAGTCCAAAGACA
>JAVSBV010000141.1:0-18027 GCA_033117975.1 Parotocinclus spilosoma | reverse complement strand
CACAAACATTAAAAAAAAAAAAAAAAAAAAAGCCCACAGTGAAAACAGCACGGTCTCACCTGGGTTACTACAGTTGATGTTCCGATCCTGTCCCACGTTGGAGACCTGGAAGATCCAGGTACCGAGGAGCTCCTCATAGCTGCAGTTGGCAGGTGTATCAGCCCGAGAACCTGCAAAGCAACAGACCGCCAACAAACCCACCCAGACCGCCCTCATGTCGCTCGCTCGCGTGCCCGGTTCGATCAGACGCAAGAAGACCACAACTGCACGTTCTGGTCACCTAATACTCAGCCCTACTTCTTCTCGTCTGGACCGCATTGGATCCAGCTTCCCGCTTTTATCATGTGACCGTGCTCACGTGACGGTGACGCGACGACTTTTTTAATTGTCAAACTTGCTGATTGAAGCCACTCTCACCTGAACTGAACCTTGTCCTCGTCACGTTGGAGCTGTTGGGCTCTGATACTGAGATGGTTCTCAGGACCAGAAACAGAGCTACACTGCTCACAGAAAGGGGGTTTAATTAAACAAGATCATCTGAAAAGTCAAAAGGTGTTCCATTATGCAAATTCAATTCTGGTGATTTGAGTAGCAAGAGACATTTCCATTTTACATTAATTAGCAGACACCCTTAACCAGAGCGACTTACAATTGATAGTCTTACAATCCAAGCAATTGTGGGTTAAAGACCTTGCTCAGGGACCCAACTGTGTGGCAGCTTGACAGAGGCCACCACCTAAAGTACCGAAACAAATACTATTATATAAGTGTAATGTTATTCGCAAGAGCAAAACCAGCGGGAGGTGACCACGCCCACCACTTTCTTGATTCTGTTCAAGTGCAAGAGAACGCGCCAGATCACACTGGATAAGTTCTTCAAACGTTGACTGGAATTTAGTAAAAACTGTTTTGTTTTTTTACAGTATTATAACTTCGCATGCTGAGTACCTATACATTGTGTTGTAGATCGTTCCAAAAACTTGTTTGCAAATTTATTTTTCAATAAACAAAGTTGGTAAGCTATGCACTATCCTCGCACACTACTACCATCTTTTATTAACGATGTAAAAATCCTCCCAGCTTCAACAGATGAGACGAGGTTCTAATGAACCTTAGCACGTTGCCAGAATGAAAATGATTAGAGACAGAGTCGTTTGGCTCGTGAGTGAAACGACTGATGCGACTAATTCATTAGCATGCAAATGAACGGCAGCTAAATTAAATCAGAGGGTAATTACATTTAATCTGTCTAGCCACACAGACTTTGATTAGATCACTGATCAGGGCTAAATCTTTCATCTCTCTGACCTATTTAACCACATCACAAAGGTGGGGAAAATGGTTAGACCACTATATAAGGCTACACCCGATAGGTTTCTCTTACTTAAACAAGTAGGTTAACACAACACACAACACACCAGACATACACTAATCACAACACAAAACCGCACGGTGTGTAAGTGTTTAGGTCAGTATTACTGGAAGTTACATTAATGTCCGCATCAATGCTCTGAGAATATGCTCATAGCAGAGAATCACCAGCAGGGGTCACTGCACTATGTGATCTGACACAATCCTTTTGTAATCAACATCAAATTCTGACCAAAGTAGCTCTTTCTGTCCATTCAGGCCAGTTTTGTTTATATATGCAGATGCCATTATTCTACAATTCAAACAATCATGGGTTAATGGCCTTGCTTAGGGACCCAAATATGGCAGTTTGGTGCAGATGGGATTTGAACCCTGGACCATCAGGTCCACAGTCCAGTACCTTTACCGATAGGCTACCAGAGTCCCAGTATTTAGGAGACGCTGTGTTCCATTCATCTGGCCATAACGAGTTGTCCCTTTGTTAAAGTGGCTCGAGTCTTTGCTCCTTAAAATGCCCCCACATCCAGCACATCTACTATGAGAACCCACTGTTGGCACACGCTTTCATTCTTTTGTATGTTACTTGTAGCTTATTAAATCTACACCTTAATCTAAAATCTTAAATCGAAACCCTTGCCTTATTCTCAGTAGCCTAAAGCAATTTGTTTGGCTCTTTTGCCCCAAAAATCAGTTTACCTTCTGATAGAGGCTAAATGTCCCCACAAGGTAACCAATGCTGATAACCTTGTGGGGTTATTTGGTCCTCACAATGACATCTAACTTTACCCCCAACAAGCACTCTGCCCCAATTACTTTGAGCTCCTCAGTTAACCAGTCAACTGAAAACGGCAATTTCCAAGACAACTGAGACTCAGAGCCCATAATAATCACACAGTATGGGCAGATTGTTCAGGATTTAGTCACAAGGTGTATTTTTAATGCATATCATTACAGAGTGTGTGTATGTGTCTGCAAGTGTGTGTGTGTGTGTGTGTGTGTGTGTGTGAGGTGGTGGGTGACGTGTAAATTCGGCAAACGCTCTCCAATTTGTATGTGTGTGGAGACGGTTACCATACATCAGATTCGCCTACACTGTAATTATGCAAGTGCACCATCTGACCACACACACACACACACACACACACACACACACAGACACAGTCTACGTATTACCACCTGTAACGGGTAATTCCATTTTCTTGTGCATTACAGTAGATAAATACAGGAGTGGCTGTGTGATTAAGTCTTTGCACCGTCTACTCTGAAGGTTGTGAGTTTAATTCTTTGCGCTGCCAAGCTGCCACTCTTGAACAAGAGCAAGACCCTTAACCCATCAACTGCTCATTTTTTGTTTCACTCTTAATAAGGGTGGCTACCAAATGCTGAAAATGTAAAAAAAAAAAAAATAAAAAATAAAAAATAAAAAAAAAGCTCTGCTGAAACACCAACTTCAAGTAACCTTAGACTTCTTGGCTTTTTATATGTATCGTTTTTTCCTCATGGGTACCAGTCATGAAGAATTCATCGCACACACCATCATCACATGAACGCCAAATGCTTATAATGTTATAAAAGCATGTCCACATATAGCATTGTTACCCTGTCATTTGGTTCATCTTCTAGAAATGGCCTTAAAACTAAACACACATTCATCCTCCAGGGGGCGCAGTGTGGAGACGGGATGGGGTATAACTCAACCAGAGGACGCCAGTTCATTCAAATTAACACATTCACACCTAGGGTGAGTTTGAATCATCTGACTACAAATTAAAATTAAACCCACAAGCATGGTTATATTCCAGATTTTTAATACTGATCCAAAATATATTCCCTTACAGTGACGCCACCATGTTCAGATGTCCAAATATAAAAGAGGATGAGTCACTTGGATATTCAAATATGAACTAAAATCACCTTATCAATATTATATTTAACATATCTCTACACCAGAGTCCTACATCAAACAACACCAACAACAACAAAAACAAGTATATAACAAAAATAGATAAAAAAAAAACACACCCCACAATGCTTTTTTTTGTACAGTTTGAAATGGCACAGGTTTGAAAGTGTCAGAGATGTAACTACCAAGAACAGCTTTTATCTGCTTACCAGTTATCAGTTTTAATAATACTAGCCAAAGCATAATCCAAAATAAGTGAATAAATATATAAAATAGAAAGAAAAAAACAATTAAATTAATGGATGTGTTTTAGGGGCGAAAACCCTCAGAATTAACTGATGAAAGTTAACGTAATATCTGATCGAATAACAACAGTTCTTGGGTGGGCACTTGGACGCGTGTAGCACAGGCATTAAGAATGAGTCTCGGGCAAAAGTTTGGGCACCCTTGCCAATTTCAATAAAGCTAGATCATTTAAGTTAAGTATAAGTTTTTAGACCTTACAGAAAAAAAAAAACACGTGGATCATTTGGAAGATTTGAAAAGTTTCTCACGTATGTCATATTTTATTTGTTTGTACGCTTTGATTAAGTTTAACATACCGCCTGTGAAGGTTCTCATGAATGTTAAATTATTAAAATGCATTCTATTACATTTTCACCAAAACACATTTTCTCACTCAAGTAACAACAATCAATGTTTTTTGGTTGAAAAATACAAAAACTGACAATAAAACAAGAAATAAATTGTATTTTGGCAAATAAAAGCTATGTTTTGGTAGCTAAATTGTTTTTACCAGATGTTTCTGTTTAATTGTGTGTACCGATTCATTATTGCATATTGCATATTTACTTAAGTAGTAAATAATCCATAATTATATAACTATTTTAACCTTAGAGCACTGTTTGTACAATTATATTAAATATGTGAGACGATCGATTTTATGTACCTGAAATAAATTAATTTATTAATAAAACCTCTTCAGTTAAATACCAATTCATTAAATAATCAATTATATATATGGTTAAAACAACTTTTAATATATAGCTATAGGGTTTATTTCATTGACATTGTATTGCACAAACAGTACAAATAAATAACCTGATTTTTTTTCATGACAGATTTATTTAGAATAAGGTAAAACAAGAACAGAAATATTTTCAAATAACAAAACTTTGAAATTCAGTGCAGTTTGTTACAATTTATTTCTAGAATATTGCTGTACATATAGTATTTTTTTTATATCTCTATTTTAAAACGACTTTATTTTAAATCCAAAAGCCCCCTTTGGCACACAACTATAACTTTTTATTTTATATATTAATTTTTATTTATGTAATACATAGACATCTGAATAACCTTTTTTTATTCTTTCTATATCTTATCTTTTTTTGGATATCAGTGGTTACTTAATGGAATTTTACTATTAAATGATTATAAGTTTTGTTCTTAGTATGTAGTATGAATGACTGGACTTTTATTATTTAGGATTGTGTGTGTGTGTGTGTGTGTGTGTGTGGTTTCATTTTTGCATTTTTTGGAATCTGAATATGAGTGGGTTTTATTGACGCTAATATGCTAAAAGCCCTTTACGAATGAAACATCGTTCACAAACCTCATCAACGAGTATAAAATAAACTTTTGGATAAAACACATTTTTTTTTGTACTCCAGCTATCGTTAGCTAGGGTCTAATTCACCACAACAATCTCCTAACACTCCAATAAAATACACTAGATTCACTAGTATTGAGTTTGAACAGTGCTAAACGAGAGCAGATGGAGGTACACAAATTTTGGTCCCGTGTGATTGAAGGTTCAAGGACAAACGTTCGTAACTTATTCGTAAACAATAATACTACTACTAGTAATTTGTGACTCATAGATGAAAGGTGAAGCTCCTGGAGAAAGATGTGGCCAAAAAGAATGGAGAGCCACAACATCAGAGAATTATAGAAAATGCAAAACAAAGTAAACATGGAGTTGTATTTACAGGATTTTGCTGTAAAAGCACTTTGTGTGGAGTCTCTCAGATCAGGTCTTCGGTTCCAAGTGCAGCGTGACTGAGTCAGTCGCTCCCCAGGATGCGTTTGCAGTGTCGTCATTTCTCAGGTCAGCCCTTAAAATATCTGAAATGTCTACGTGAAGATGTCAGTTTAACAGAGACAGTCCCAGTGTTTTCCACTTTTGGCCCACAGAAAGACGTACAAACACGCCCAAGTGTTTATAAAACCTTAATTAAATGGGAGTCGTGTACATTAAGGCCACTACCAGACAAAACAACTAAATCTGTGTTATGTTACCTGCCTGGAAAATGATCTGAAGCTTAAGAAGTTCAAACGGCCTTTCCAAACGGTCTGGATTTGTGAAGAAACACAGGGTTGGACAACTTTTTAAATCCAAATCTGCTTTTTGCCTGGGGTTCTTTTTGAACTGCTCTAATTATTTAGCAAATGTTGCTCATCGTTTTGAGGCTCAGCCATATCTCTACTTTATGCTCTCTGCTCTGCCTAGTTATTTCTAGCTACACTGCTCACAAAAAACGAGGGGATATTTCAAAACAAATACAAACTAGATACCACCGAACTGCTGGATAAACTGATCTATTCCATGCCCCATCACTGTCAGTGTGTTTTGGCACTCTTGGGTGACAATACACCCTTCTGAACAGTTAAAAACCTGTAGTCTGATCATTTGTGAACAAAGATATAAGTTCCTGTACAAACTATTTGCTCCTCATATCCCCTCTATGAAGCCGTTAGCGCTTAAACGTCGCTCTCTCAGTTCTTTGCACAGGTATGCGCCATTTCACGTCCTTCTAATCCACATCCGTTCGCTTGTTCGCTTGAACTGAAATCTTAAGAATTATAATAGGAAATAAAAGTCAGTCTTATGTAGATTTAATTCACATCTGAATGTCAGAAAACTAGTACGAGCAATCCCTTGCGAGACCTGCTGAGAAAAATTGCATTGCAGTCTTGATCATGGGGGGAAAAATGTGTTTCAAAAAAGGATCAAAGAAGATAAGATTGTACAGTACAGTAATTAATGTTTCTTATTGTGTTTTAATTAGTGTTATTAAATATTAGGCGACCACAGTAATGTTTCGGTCCTGTTTCACAGACTGTAATGTGGACGACAAACGGTGCATACCTGTATACCTCTTATCTCCTACTCTGACTTGTTTCCTTTACGGGAGGAAGTCTCGAAAGACTCTCCAAAATCCATATCCATTAATTATTGGGGAACCTCATGGGCAAGGGGCTGGTTTTACTGCACACATCCATCCCAAACTAGCAAGAGCCTTGCCCTAATTACCACTGTGAAAGTGTACATGGTTTGTAGCCTGGGGAACAAAAGTGTCCCTTGAATGTCTAGAACCAGTACCAGCTACCAGGCACTTGTTTTTACTATTGCTTATTGTTTCGTTTGCTGCACTGTTTTATCACCTCCTCCAGGATCCACTGATCTATATTCATCTGCCACTTTTCCTCAAATGATATCCCCATGCTCAGACCTTATACTTATAGGGCAAGGAGCTCTGGATTTCTTCAATACATTCCTCTGCTGGGCATATATAGTACTAAATACTCGTCTAATAAAGTCTAGCAAAACACTTCAGGTATACAGGTTCAGAACCAATCATGCCAAGGAGCACCTTTAGTGTTTTTTATGGTTGACTTGATGCTGAACAACTAATTGGGTTTAGGTTAAAATCTCCTGTTCTTTTCTGATGAATGACACAAACCCCATTCCATTTTCATTTCCATCGAACCATGCATTTGTCACATCTTGCTAGACATATCTGCACTACTTCTTGTTCCCTATTTTCTGAATTCTATGGTTTTTATGAGGATCACAAACACTGACTTGCCTCTGGGCAGAATTCGGAGCCTTTGGACTAAATACTAACTGTCTCCCTGACATTTTGGAAGCCATAATCTATGGTTTCTTTTAGCCGTACACCTTTCTAAATGAAACACGACGGCATCCATTCCCTCTATCCCTTGCCTCCAGTCCCAGGGCAACACCGTTCACTGTTTTATGGCAAACTCCTGAACCCTTTTGATCATCCCTGGGCAATTCTAAAGACGAGGAGCTCTGCTTCATTAATCTCCCAATCCTCAGCATTATCTTTCATCTCTGGGGTCCTATTAATGACAAGGAGCTTTAGCTGATCAATAGCGTTCTCTTTTCACCAAATTCAACCAGCATTTATAACATGTAAACAAGCACACTGGGAATCTATTATTAGTCTTGGCATTGTCTTTAGTCTCTGGCCAAAGTAATATTCCTACCCTTGTTTTCCTTCACGTAATTAGGTCCTTACAAGGACGAGGAGCTCTGGCTGTAGTGCCGCAGGACCAGGCACTCGTACCTGGGCGATGAGCCAGGGGTGGGAGAATTTGAGACGCTTTCTGACGCCACGGAATCTCTGAATGGTGACGGCGGAGTCAACGCGAGGATTTCCTCCATTTCGCCCTTTGAGCTCTGCGAATCGAGTACCGTTGCTTCCATAATGACCTCTTTAACACTTGAGGGACCTGTGAGAGCGCAAGGTGTGGCCGGGTGGGCACCATTCGATTCCACCGGTGGAAGGGGCTGAATTTCGGCATAGGTGGTCATGGTGCTCGGCATGGAAAGGTCTCGGGTCAGGAAGTAAGGGGGCGGGACTTTGGACGAGCGTGGCGGTGAACTAGAGAGCATCATGCTGTTGAGTTCAGAGATGTTAGCAGTGAAACGGTTCACGACACAGCTGATCTGCTCCATCAGCGAGCCCTGCGATGAGCTCGAGATTCCACCGATTCCAACAGCCCCCCCGCCACTTCCACCCCCACACGGTCCGCTTTCTCGGCTAATGTACGAGGAAACACTAATGATCTGCTCATCGTCTGCGCCTTGGCTCTGCCTCAAGGTTTCGCCCATTCTCTGATTCACGGTGCTGATCGGTGACGGCGTCTGAGGCCGATACGTGACCGGGTATCGCTCCTCGACCTCCGTGACCTCGTAAAGTATTTTGTCGGTTGCGCTTTCGGACAGCGTGTCCTCCGAGGCCTTGGAAAAAGGCTTGATCACGGCCGTCTGGTTGCTCTCACGCTTTTTGATGTGGAAGGAGAAACGCTGCCACAAGTGGCCACGTTTGGAGTGACGCTCCGTCTGAGCCCACGTCACCGATTTGCCGTTAGAACTGCAGGAAAAATGGACAAATACCTGTTTGTTAAAAAGACACTCAAGAATGCATGTGTAGAAAAGAGAAAGTGATGCCTGAGCCTTTGGCTTCACTGTTTCACTGATGCTTCCATCTCTCTTTAATGCAACACGGTTTATGCTGAGGTGATGTCGCAAAGCTGCTAGTGTTTTCACGACAACAGCGGCTCAACAAACTATGCATTATATAGCCTTTTGGTCGGCGTCAGGTTTTTTTTTTTAAATAGACAACCTCTAAACTGCAGAAACAGCTCCTTGTTTTGCAATTCCCATCACCACAGGTGTGCCTAGCCTCTAGTTTGAGTCCTAACACCCCTAAAAAAGGGTTCAAATATAATTAGTTAAAATTTGTCTCTGATAATGGATAAAAGAAAGTATAACAGGTTAAGGTTAACAATAAAAATACAGCAGTAGATTGTGGCTCACAGGCTCAGCATTAAAGGAACTTTTTGCCAGATTTCTTCATGTATTTCCAATTACAGTGTTTCGTCTAAACCTAAAAAATCTGATGTTCCTCCGTCACAAGTGTTAACAATGATCCAAATTCTATGGTCTTGGGAAGACTCTCAGCACCTCTAAAGCTTTTATCCCTGACTCGTCCCACCTGCCCATTCCTCCATGTACTTCCAAATTGTTCAAACAGACCGAACGTTTCATTTAATCTCTGTCAGATTCTTGGTTTTATTCACTGCGACTAAGCAAAGGTCGATAAAATCCATTGGAATAAATTGAGGCAGAACAGTAAAAGCCATCAAACAGCTCTCTCTTTCTCTCTCTCTCGCTCTCCCCTCCCTCTCTCTCAGCTCCACTGGGGTTAATTAGTCTTGTTAGCTGTGACTTATCTCATAATGAGCATGCTGATTTTATCATGTAGTCCTGATTGAGTAACAAGTACTTGATTTCGTTCATGACGCTCCACAGAGAGAGGAACGAAAAGGAAAAACAACAACAAAGACAGCCGCTTCTGGTATGCAGGAACAGACGGAACTACAGCATCGGACACATTTTCGGTAATGAGCTCTCGAGTCGGATTTTTATCGCTTTTACTTTTGCAGTGGATTGATGATGGCGGTGGACGTGTCCAAAATCTCAATCCCCGTTTACTTCCTATAGTACTGTGGAAAAGTCTTGAGCCACCATTCGATTAAATATACCGGTAATTTAGTGATCACATATAATTATTTCGCTGTCTCTTTATTAGAATATAACCCGAAAATACAGGATATTTGTGTGCAGTATTATAAATATGAAATACAATTAGAAAAAAAACAGCTTCTATGGGCTAAGAATTTATTGCAACAGCAGCATCGGGTAGCTTTACCCATTTGTCAATCTGAAAAAGCAGCAATGGACTAACAGCCAAAATGTAGCAGCAGAGAAACCACATTTTTAGAAGGGGAACTGTTACGAGATGTGGTGGTGTTTGATAGGACCCAAGGATGCGGGATAGACGTAATCCCACAATGTTTAATAATAATGGGGAAATAATATAGAAAAAAAATAGAAAGGCTCCTGAACACAAAAAAACCAAAAGGATTAAATGGCACGCCGCTTGTGTTGCGTCCCGACTGGGACCAACGCACGAACTGAATGCGAGGGGGTGCCGAATTGCCCACGGGGCAGGCTTGCAGAGAGCACGATTTGGGACGTCTCCCAAGTGGCGAGGCACGAAGCTAGACTGAACGGCAAAAGGCGATCATATGAGCTCGGGTGGGCGCTTGTAGCACGAATGCGAATAAGACGCAAAAGGCGCCGCAGCACCAGAAGACGAGTATGAACTCGGGCGAGCATGAGCTGGGGTGCACGTGTGGCGCGAGTAAGCCGAGCCGGGTCGCGTCCCATTCAGGATGGGCAGCCGGCTGGAGTGAGGCTCGTTGAGTGCCGACGGCGGAAGAGCGTGAGCTCAAGGGTGCGAGGAGTGCACGAGTACGGGACAGGAGACCCTCAAAGTGCCCCTAAAAATAATAAATACCTCTGGGGTCCATCGGCACTAAACGCCCCCAAACCACTATCCCTAAAGGTGTGCGTAAGGGCGTGTACCGAATGAAGACACCTGGCAGTGAACAGCGGTAAAACCCACACCTTAATAGCAGGAGAAGCAGCTGTTCGGAATCAGGTCGTAAATTGGACACTGGATATAAACCGCCTCACCGGTTGCTCTGTGATGGCGACTGAGGACGGCTGAACGCTCTGGGGCGAAGGTAGGAACAATAACAGGAACAGGGTGAAAAGGGTCAAATACGCTAAATTATGGAATGACAATCCAAGTTTGGGTCCAGTCGTCAACAATGTGTTAAATGTAGTCTTTGTAACATTGCTAAATACAATGAATCTAATGGTGGCCTAAGACTTTTGCACCAACATGCATTACACACATGACATACCTGAGTGTTTCTCCAGACGACGGGTGCCTCTTCCACAGGTTGGCAAGGCTGCTGGTGGGAGGCGGCGCCTTTTTGCTAAGCCCCACGTGCATGCGTACGGCAGTGGAGGTGGTGAAGGCGCTCCGCACGTTGCGCTCCGGTTTGGCCAGGATGACGTAGACCTTGGGTGCAAACATGCAGCCGAGCGCCACGGTGCCGCTAAGGCTAACGGAAAAGCACGTGGTGACGATCTTGTAGTCAGAGCCGAAGTAGATGGGCACGAAGGCCAGCCAGATGACGCAGGTGGTGTACATGGTGAAGGCCACGTGCTTGGCCTCGTTAAAGTTCGCGGGGACGTTGCGCGTCTTGAAAGCGTAGAAGGTGCAGCTCAGGATGAGCACCCCGTTATAGCCCAGTGGCGCCACCACGCCCATGTTGCTGGTGTTGCAGATCAACCTCACCTCTTGGATGGACGGGTAGTGGAAGACCACATCCGGCGGTTCCATGACGAGCAAAAAGACGATGATCCCAAGCTGCACCAGGACCAGGAAGGTCGAGATGGTCAGTTGGGCGCACGAGCTGACAAAGCGCGGCTTTTTGGTGCAGATCTTCTTCTTGCTGCCGGCCAGTATGCGAGCGATACGGTTGGTCTTGGTGACGAGAGCCGAGTAGCTCAGGGCCGGCGCCAAGCCCACGCCAAGCCGCTGCAGGAAGCAAGAAATGATGTGGGGCTTCGAGATCAGGCAGAAGGTGCAGAAGTAGCCCAGACCGATACCGAACAAGATGACGTAACACAGTTCACGGCTCGAAGATTTCACCACTGGAGTGTCGCGGTACACCACGAATACGGACGCCACAAAAAACGTAGCCAACAACCCGAGGCAGGAGAACACGACCGCTGCAATGGGCTCTGGGTCGCCCCAGTGGAGATAGTCAATTGGGATATGGTCACAACCTGTGGCAGGAGGAAAAAAAAGAGATCTAGCTGATCTTTAATTGAAATATGCCTGGAAATGTAGGTTTCTTTTTGAGCTGGTAAAAGCAATGTTTTTGGAGAACGCCCATTGGTTAGGTCTTTGGACTTGTTTCAAGTGGGCTGGTTTTCGTGCTAAACTGAAAGGCATTTGGACTGGTTCTTGGGCTGGTCTTGAGTGGCCAGTAGTTTTTAAGTAGTTTTAAGTTTTGGTTTTGAGTTTTGAATTTCAGTTGGATGATCTTTTACCTGGTTTTGACTTTCAGTTGATTTGTCTTTGGGCTGTTTTCACACTCGCTTCTGGAATAACTTAAAAATACCCAATGGTTTTGTTTTAGAGCTGGTTTAAAATGTGCCGTTTTGGGCTAAAAACTAAATGCTAAATTTTGTTTCTGACTGCCCCGAAAGGCCAGTGGGCTTTTTCACTAGATTTAAATGCACATCCGTATGACTAGGTAATAATAATTACATTTCCCCACCACTTATGTAAACCACCATGTAACATTAATTCCATCTGGAACGAAAGACAGAAAAAGAAAAGACACTTATTTGTTTTGTCTCTCAGAATTGGCAGTGTTTGAATGGTAATGCAATCTCTGTTATGGTGCATTCATTTAATTATTCATCATTCATTAATAGTCAATGTTTACTCTTACTATCAATCACACTAGCTGTTTTATTACTGTTGTTTTCTTCATTTTTGTTCTCATTAATAATTTAGTAATACAGTAATATCAATACTTCTCTCACTGTTGAGCAAACACCAACCCCCTTACATTTATGAGCGGCACAGTAGTAAAATGATTAATAGAATTTGGACAGGTTTTATTTGGTTCTTCAAATGAGTTTAAGAGGCATCGCTTATTTAGGTGTTTTCTAAGGTCTTTAACTAGCTTTGGAATCATTGTACCCTCGTTGAGTTCCTGAGTGAAACCTTGGTACCCACATGAGTAGTTCTGTGTTTAAAGTTTACTTTGGAATAAACAAGCCAAATGGGCAGGAGCCAGATTTTAATGGTGACATTCTTTATTGTTTTGCCTCCAGCATGTCAGATCTTTGTTTCACAAACCTTGCTTTCCATTTTCGAGGCACCTATTACATCACCATGCCAAACACGTCCCGACACGAATACAGAATGTGGTACCATCCGACGGCGCATTTCGCCTTTATTAAACGCCCCTGTCACATGTCACTTATTTGCAATTTCCTGTTTTTTGGCTCTTATCAAAAGCTAATGAATAATCGCGCGAGTGAGGTGAAACGTCTCGCCTCCGAGAGACAAACATCAAAGCGATTTGTTTACAGACAAGGACAGACAAATACAAAAAACAAATACGCCTGGAGTTTGATTACTCCATAAATGCAATCGTGGCGTTTGAGGGTGTTAACATTTTTGGAGATTCTTTACCTGCTCGTTAACGCCGAATGTATTAGGCCAGACTTTTTTGATTGCTTGTTTCGCGGATCCGTCTACGATCATATTTGAAGAATACAAAAAATATATATATATTTTTTTGTATTTCTCGGATCCGCCGCAGCACCAATGGTTAAAGTTCAATAATAATAATAATAATGATAATAATAATAATCATCTTTTTTTAGCTTTTCTTTTAGGTGGAGAGCCAAAGGTTTTCTTCTGTTCATTTAATTTTTTCCCAGATTCACTTTAATTTAATTGTAGGTTAAATAAATTTTATTTGTAAATAAACATTTATTTTTATTTCTTCCTCCTTCCTTGTATTGATTCTACATAGTCCTCGAGAAATTGAAAAGTGCTAAAAAAATAAAGATTTCCTCAGTAGATTCTTAAGTAGGGACCTCCTAGGAACAAGCAATTACAAAAGTCTGGCCTAAGGGAGAATGAAAGCAGGTAAAAACTGTTGTGGAACTGACAAACAAACTTCCTTTTAAGCAGAGCTGAAGGTTCGAGATACCATGGGCACATGCTAGAGTTATGGCATCACGTGTGAAGCAGAGAATGCTCTAGGGATCCTTCCTGGTTTATGGTAGGACTGATTGCCATGGTCATAGCAGACCGAATTGTCGAAGATTGGCAACACAATGAGAAAATACTAATGGAAAGTATTAACAGCTTTACTTCAGTTTCTTGGTCTACAAGCCCCTCTTTTGCCCGTACCTGTAAGGTCATCAGTAGGCCACGATCCGAGGTCGCAGGCTCTGCAGGTGTACTCATCAAACACAAACTCGTTTTCCTTACAGGGAGTGCACGTCCAACAACAGCTCACCTCACCCTTACGAATCACCTAGATAGAAACAAAACGTGTTATATATTGAGAATGGCTGCCCAGCACTAATTCACACAAAAGCCCTAAAGCCGTTTAAAACAACGAAAACAAGTTTGGGTTCAACGTGAAAAAGTTCTTAATGAGCTCACGGAATAGAACCACTGCCTGCCTTCTGGCACAGATTAGTCCATTTACTGTATGATAAACCAAGGGCCAAGTTAAGGCTGACATTTTATACTCACTTAAAGCGTGCCTTGCAACGCTGTTACACTCTTCCTTGGTACATCCACTGAGAAAAATATCCAGGTTGTTCTCTCTGCCTTTCTGTCAGGCATTTTAAGGATGGAGAAGCTGTGGAGCAGGTACTATGAGCAGGTGCTGCCCATGAGGGCTGGGTTTGAAACATATTTAGTGACTTCAGGCTAGGGGTGGGCGAAATATTGTATCCCAATGTTTTAATGATGTATGCTATTAATCACAATACATGATTCTGAGACAAAATATGATCAGAGAAAATATTGTCATATATACAATATTGTCCCAACCCTACTTGGGGCAGCACTAATGTGGAGTGGTGCTACAGAATTCCAGTTCTCTAAATTGGTGCAAAGGTACATTTACATTTACGGAATTTAACAGATGCCCTTATCCAGAGCGATTTACAAGTCATACAGGCCTATAATTCATGGAAGGTTAAGGGCCTTGCTTAAGGACCCAACTGTGGCAGCTTGGCAGAGGTGGGATTTGAAACCTGGACCATCAGGTCGACAGTCCAGTACCTGAACCGCTAGGCTACCACAGTCCTGGGTCATTAGTAAACATGGGAGTTGGAAATGAAAAACATACTAGTTACTAAAGGTTGTGGTTACCAAGAGTAAGGTTAGTGACACGTGTGGTTCCTCTACCTTGATTTGGCCTTTGTCGCAGGGCTCGCTGCACACCGATTTGATGACCGCTTCCCTGTTGGGCCAGATTTCGTCGTCGTCTATCTGCAGGCCGCTGTTGTCCCAGCTGCCCACGTTTGTGTAGTCGTAGTAGTCTTTGCCCATCTTCTTAAAGTTCATGATTACATAGCTACACACATTTACATATGTAGGTGAATAATTAATTCACACATTCAATGGACACCAGTTCCATTGGCCAGCATTTGGCAGATTCTCCTGTTCAGTGTGAAGAGCCTTGCTTGAGAGGTAACGGTGGCGGGATTGTGTAGTTTGGTGGCCCCTGAACGGTACTAAAAACAATTATTTGCTTGATTCGCTGGCCACTGTGATTGCGATTGTGGGACGGAGCTAGAAGTGGTCACTCCAATAAACCTCCATAATAACACTCAATGAACTTTTTCAAATTGATTGGTTTAGTAACTTGGATATGGATTCATTTAGTACTTAATAGACCTCAGGACCATGGGCCTATCTGGCAAAACAACGTGTACAGATACCAGTCCTAGATAGGATGTCAGTCCATTGTAAAACTTACATTGGGGATTCCAACAAGTGCATCGTCAGTTGAGTTTATTGTAAATGTCACAAACGGTGAAGAAGTCGGAGGCAAACGTGACGTGCGGGACAACCAGGTTTATTGGAACTGAATAAACGGAACTTAAAACAGAACTAAAAACATAACGAGACAACAGGCAGGCAGGATCAAAGACTGAAAATGACAATAGAAGATCCTACCTCACCTGTGACGAAAACAAAAAGTCCAAATCATAAGGTGTAACAAAGAAAGCTGACAGTAAATCAGAGTTTAACTGATATATATATATATATACAAATTGCATAGCTACCTTGAATATGTATAGGGAGGTGACAGTGGGCGCCACCATGCTGCTCATTGATTTTACACAATCAGTAGCCAAATCTACCTTGTTGGCCTCAATCTTCCTGAAAGCGACTGATTGATGGGCCTGCTGCTTGTTCGGTTTATTGATCTGTTGTTTGATTAATCAATAGTGTTTACTGCATGTTCCCAGTGAGTTTCCATTCCATTGAAAGAATGACTGATTAGGTGGTTGGTCACTATTTTTGTTTCAATTATTGCTTCTCTTGGATTTCAATTACGAGCACCAAATAATTGTTTCTCCTGAGAAATGGTACAAATCTGATCAAACCAACTGATTTGTTTGACTAATTGATTGACCAACTCTGATGGTATCTTTTAGATAAGTACTTATTAAATTGATTTCGTCACTTAACGATGTGCTTGGTTGACTGACTAATTTGCTACAGTATCCTGCTGCTAAATCCTCTTTCACCTCAAACCACTAACCCGACTGGTCAACCAAATGTTAAGTGATTTTTCATTTACCAGCTGATTGCATGATTCATTGACTAAACGATCACACTCAGCTCTGCTCTTCTACAGCTGAAAGGTTTCATTGATTAAAAGACACCGTTTGGTCACCATACCTCCCCGGGGAATCTCCGTTCTCGTCAAAGTAGATGTGTTCTCCGCTGACACCTGTGAAGTTGGTCTTCATTAGGAACTCGAGCAGTTTGGCGCCATCGATTGGCCGCATGGTGTCACAGAGTCCCACAGTGCCAGGACACAGCACTTTCTGCATCTTATGAAGGCCGTAGGCCATGCTGTAGATAGCGTTTATCACAAAACCCATCTTAGTGTCCTGAGCATACTGCTGCCTCAGGGAGTCCCGTTCTAGGTGCCACAAAGGAAACAAGGAGGGAAGTGTATAAGTGATTTGGGGGAAAGGTTTGTGTGCTAAATGCTAGAAAGAAGCTCTTTTCATTTACAGTTTAGCAGACGCTAAAGATCTTTCAGACAGATTTTTAAAAATAGATAAGCACCTGGCAGCACTTGATACAGATAGGACTTCCAAGCAAAGGTGCCAAATTGACTGGAAAATAATGTTATCTTTAAAGGGAAGGATTTTCAGGCATGGCGGCAAAAACACGGACACCATCAACCGACACCATCTGTGGGAACCTTTGAGGTTTAATCCTACAGCTCTGGGAAAAAAAATTCAAAGAAGCCACTGCAAAGTGATCCGTTTATACGGTGTTACTCTTCGTAGCTGCAGTTTGAGTGAAATTCAACATTAGAGTTTTATTCCAAAGAAATAAATTGCTGACAAATTCCTAATACAAATATTGATTTGAAGCAATACCAACATTTATTCACTGTGAAGGACAATTTGTCAAAAATAATAAAGGACATGCGGTGTTTTCAGACCTTGATCAATAATACAAATAATAAAACAAGTTTAAGCAAGCTAAGTTGAATGTTTTACCTTGGTTTTAGAACAGCTTTAGAATAGAAAGTATCAGCTGTTGCGTCATGTGATCAGTAATTAGTAGGTTATTAAGTAAAATCATGTGTTTCTCTCGTGGAATTCATCAGATACTGGATTAGATCTGCTGCTGTACATGAAGGGATGTTGATTTGAAGAACATGTGGTCTCGAAATTAATTCCAGAGCTATATGCAATGACAGATATTTATCTATGTCTAGACAGCAGCATTTACCCCACTCAGACCTGTGTGTGTGTGTGTGCTATTTCTTAGATCTTTGACCTGAAAGAGCGCAACTGTAATCGCCTGAAAGCCCTGATACACTCCCCTCCCACCTAAGCTCGTCCATTACATCCTAGGGTCTATGACCTGCTTTACTAGAGGGAAAAATGCACCCCCCCCTCTCTCTCTTTCTGTTCAGTGGTAAAGATGGAAATTATATTTAATTCACAGACTGTTCTTTTAATTTTGAAATCGAGTAATTTAAAGCCTTGCTACCTAGCGAACTGCACAAGCACTCAGTCTGGATGCAGAATTATGCAACCGAAAATCACAGAACGAGGGAAAAAAGATGATCTTAGAAAGAAACACAAAGACTGAATGAAAAGTACGGAACGTCATGGCTAGGTGTCATATACGGGATGTGAAAAGAAAGGAGAAGGTAAAGAAGAACGTCATTGAAATGAGCTTTGGGTCGACTGTGGGTTAACGAAA
>JAVSBV010000139.1:1766-15199 GCA_033117975.1 Parotocinclus spilosoma | reverse complement strand
AATGGTGGGTTAAGGGCCTTGCTCAGGGACCCAACTGTGGCAGCTTGGCAGAGGAGGGATTTGAACCCTGGACCATCAGGTTCAATCAGGTCCAGAGTCCAGTACCTTAACCACTAGGCTACCGCAGTCCCTCTGGGACATGCTTTTAAGTAGCTGGCTCTCACCACTGAGCCAACAGAGCTGCAGGATAAAGGTTTGTATGAATAATGATCCTAACTTACTAATGATTTTTAGAGTATTACTTTGCTACTTGCTCTGTAAAAGGAACTCAAAGCCCAGCTTATTGTAGCACAGAGCCCCCTAGACTGCCCCTGGCAAGAAACAACACATATATGGGACAGCAAGTTCTAAGTCATGTCTGTGTCTGTAAGTTCAGACTCCTAGATTTGGGTTCCAAAATTCCCAGAACTGAGTACCTGTTAAAGAAACAGAATTTCGATTTGACGTATCGTTTGTTACTAATGCATTGTATGTTTCAAATACACAGCTGCTTTTTCATTTACGGTATTTAGCAGACGCCTTTATCCAGAGCGACTTACAACTGATACAGTCTTACAATTCAAGCAATGGTGGGTTAAGGGTCTTGCTCAAGGACCCAACTGTGGCAGCTTGGCCGAGGTGAGATTTGAACCCAGGACCTTGTGAACAAAGCTTAACATGCTACCATGGACTAAACCAATAACCTAGGAAAAACGAATCTTCTCTCGGTTTCTACTGGTGATAAGGGGTTACTACATCTGGAATGACAAATCTGTTTTCCAATACTAAAGTCATTTTTACATTAAGCTTTTCTTCCCATAGTAAAAAGCTTAGTGTAAAATGCACTTTTCCTTTGGATCTTCATCACTGCTGTAGACAGTTCTTACAACCAGTAGTAATTAAGAAAAGTCAGGTATTCCTAAGTCACTGCTTTAGTACAATAAGTCATGTTAATTTATGTTTTAAAAAGTATTTTAAAAAGTATGGGATATTTGAATAGTCCTAATTTTTGTGAGTAGTATAATAGGTTTAATGGAAACAATATTATGATTTTGATGCTGAACAATTAAAAACAAAGACATTAGCTCATATCATTGACTAGATTATTCTTGTACACTTTCACACTTGGGAAGCACGGTGACTAGGTGGGTAGCACCCCTGCTTCATAGCAAGAAGGTCCCGGGTTTAATCCCAGGGTGGAGTGGCCTGGATCCTTTTTGTGTGGAGTCTGCATGTCTCTTCCGTGTCTGAGTGGGTTTACTCCGGGTACTCCGGTTTCCTCCCACAGTATCCAAAGACTAGGTTAGGTTACATGTGACTGTGTATGTGCCCTACGATGGATTGGCGCCCCGTCTAGGGTTGTTTCTGCCCTTGTGCCTAGAGTTGCCGGGTGGGTCCCGGCTGACCACGACCCCGTGTGGAAGATAGTTAATGAACTTTCACACTATTTTTTATTTGAACTGAAATTCGATAAGAATCGTAACCAAAAGTCAGAATCAAAATACCAACGCTTAACCCTACTGACTCCCTGTTGATCGATGCTGGGATAAGTCTGGTTCCATCCGAGTCTGTCTTAGTGTAAGGTTGAGATGTCTGTGCTCAGTCTCGTCATGGGATTCCACCTTCTGAGACTTAGGGCTCTTTCAAGTCTAGGGGGCCTGGTCTTTTATATTAACGGCGACAGTATAAACCTGAGATATTTAATGTTTCTCTGACCAACTTCTTTTCATTTAATAAACATCCATTCCTGCCATCAATACATTTTTAAAAAATTGGGACGGGGATGATTTATGGCCAGTAATGAGGTAAAAATAAACTACATTTATAATGCGATTTAAAACAGGTCAACAAATGTGTGAAAAAAATATTAAAATGATTAAAAACAATGTTCCAGTAAAGTTTTAAGTGGCATTTGTTAATGGAACGCCATACTGTTGAGCTTAATATAGACATAGATAAAGTAACACATGGTTTTATTAGCTGTTTGTTAATGGTTATCTGAAAGATTGACGGGTTCAGTTCAGTTTTTGCACTATTGCCCTTTACGTGTGACGCCCGGTAGCAAAACCCGGAAGCTCACGCAGCTAGCGGGGATGGAGGTGATAAACAAGGGCAAACCAAATGATTGGCGTCAAACAGTCCAGAGTCACAAAACCAGCGAGGAAAAGCGAATGTTCAGAGGGTGAGACGGAGACGGGTCGAACAAGGAAAAACACTTAGTACGAGGAACAAACCAATTGGCTTAGCTAGGACACAGTGACAACTGAGGGACTAAATAGGAGCGCAGTGATGAAGAACAGGTGATCTGATCAATAATCAGGTGACGTGAGCAAATACACTCTTGGGTGTGGTCCGGCGAGCAGGGCGCGGGTGCGACATAACCTCCTGAAAATTCCTCTCGATTCCTCGATTCGTTTAATAATATTATACACTATAGTGGGACAAATACGTGAATCCTTTCCAGTCCTTCTTTGTGGAACATTTTTTAAACATTAGTTTTTAAACGTTTTCATACTCTTTTCACACATTTGTTAACAAACTGGAAAGCCTCTTCTAATCTTTACTCCTCAGAGACTCAGCCTTTAGTTGGTACTGATTTTGTATCTAATCATTTTACATTTACATTATTTCGCAGACACCCTTATCCAGAGCGACTTACAACTCATACAATCTTAAAATCCAAGCAATGGAGAGTTAAAAGCCTTGCTTAAGGCTTGCCCCAACTGTGGCAGCTTTGCAGAGGTGAGATTTGAACCCTGGACCATCAGGTCCAGAGTCCAGTATCCTAACCGCTAGGCTAACGCAGTCCCTGTTACCATCACATGTTCACATTAGTATGATTCATTTAGTACTATTTAGTACACAAATTGTCCCCGTCCCAACTTTTCTTGGAATGTGTTGCAAGCCTGAAATTCAGGACAGGATGAGATTAAGAAGATGAAGTGGTTCGGATAAAGCATTACATATCCCGAGTTCATTCTGTCTACAATGATATAAAAGTCCCATTTACAAAGCAATATGCAAGGTGCACTGTATCTTTTTAAAAACTATTTACATCTTTCGTACCATCCCAGCTTCTAATGATATGGGGCTAAGAGTAATTGTACAGCAGGAACTTTGCCACACATTACTTCCATTTTAGTCAGAATAAAGTGCAGTAAGTCTCTGGCACAAGCTTCCGATGCAGATTGGGCTGGCTCTACTCTACTCGCCCCACCCTGCCCACAACCAGCTCCGTCAGGGAGTCAGCTCACGTCCACAGTAGGCGGGAAATATTTCAGCACTACAGCATTGTGGATAGCTCCTTAGAGCTTCTCATGGTTCCTTCTCATGGTGTTCGGTGGCTACAAACTACTTCCAACGCGAGCAGTCAAAACAGCTCGGATCCTTTCAGATGTAACGCGTCACGCAAACAGCGTCCAGACGCAACAGCCTCGCGTCTGAATGACACGTTTGTGTGCGCGCAGTCAGTGAGTTGTACTGTATATAGTACGCTGTTTGTCTCGGGCAAAGATCTGACTCAGCCAGAAAAAGCTGATGATGCCGCGTCACCATGGCAACAGAGCGAGAGAAACACACCGGCGATCGCACACCGGCGAGTTAACCATTGGGAGCCTGCGCCAAGGCGAAAACGTGAACCGGAGAGGCTCGATGAGCTGAAAATATGGGTTCGTTCTAACCACCCACATCCAGAAGCACAAAACAGCAAGGGTTCAGTACAATGAAGTCATGTGCACTGAGCAGCCTGTGTTCTTTACGTAACCACTTCTAAAAGCTTGTGACTTGGAGCAAAACATGCGCACAAGGATAGAGACAATGCCGAATCAAGGCGCTAATTACTCTCTATTTCAAACACAGCTCCTAATAAATAAAGTCGATGAAATGTAATTATACAAAACCCCCTTAATGGGATAAACAATGATCTGCCAAAACATAATAATAATGAATAATTAACTCATTACAGCAGCACGTTTACACTCTGGGATATACAGTTTTAGATGGTAAGTAAGTAAGTAAGTGAACAGTCAGTTCTCGTAGTAGACCTGTTGGATGTGGGAGAATTGTTCAGGAGTAAATATGGTAAATATAAACAAAGGACAAATTGTTATGGTCGGATAACTGGGTTTGTCCATTAAGGTTTCAAATCATCAGTGGTGAGTACCAAGGAAGGACAAACCACCAGCCATGGACAGGGTTTTGGCACACAAAAACAACAAATATTATCCTGGTGGGTCCAAATTGACCCACGTTTAATGCTGATTAACACACAATGCTCCCCCTGCTGCGTAAGAGGCTGCCTAGTCGTGATCCCCCCCAATAACCGCTGTCCACTATCAAAACCCTACAATGAGCACACGCGTGTCAAACCTGGACCAGTAATGGAAGGAGGTCACCTGGTCTGAGGAGTGCGTTAACTTTTGCATCACCTGATCGGTCGGTACATGCGCACAGTGGCACGGTAGTGTTTCTCAAACTTTTTCTCCTGTGCTCCCCTTTTGTAGATATGAACATTTCAGCCAAATCTTACAGGAATTTGTTTTGAATTTGTTTGTTCATTCATAGAAATGGTGCAATTTATTTTGGAACAAATCACCTTAACAGTAAAGCGGCCTTATAAACAGATTAACAGCATGGATTTTTTTACTGTTCAACAGCATTTATTTGTCTGTCGCTTCCCTCCTTGCAATAGCCCCATATCACCCCTATGGGGTGCACCCCAATCTCTACTTTGAGAACCACTGCACTAAAGAAAGAACATGAGTGGGCAGAGGAAATGTGATGCTCTGTGTATGTTCTGCTAGGAAATCCTGGGTCCAACCATTCATGTGGGCGTTGACGTGCAACACCTAATTAACAAAATTACAGACCGAGTGCTTTGAACGTTTCTGGATGTTCAGTGTAGAACCGATAAGCCTTATAAGAACTTGAGGCCTAGTACTCATGTAATACTGTAATACTGAGTAAAAGATACTCAGTATATACACGTTATAGCTAAGATGCCAGTAACGTAAAGATCTCACATATAGTTTGGTAGTTAGCACCGCTTCCTCACAGCACAGTCCCGGGTTCAATCCCCGTGTGGAGTCTGCATGTCCTCCCTGTGTCTGCGTGGGTTTACTCCAGGGTACTCCGGTTTACTCCCACAACCCAAGGACGTGCGTGGTAGGTTAATTGGTGTCTCTAAATTGGCCCGTAGTGTGTGAATGTGTGTGTAACTCTGTGTGTTCCATATGATGCATTGGCGCCCCGTGTAGGGTTGTTCATGCACTTGCTCCCAGAGTTGCCGGGTGGAAACGGCTGGCCCGCGATCCCTTGTTTATAAATCAGAAGATAATGGATGGATGAATGGATGGATGGAGAATCCAAGCCCACCCAACTCTGCCAAAAAATGTAAACGTCTTTTGCTTCTCCACTGTACTCCATTGTACTTTATACAAAACTACTAACATAACCAAATAAAATGACAAATCATAGAGCGCCGAGCCACCCCTAGGGGGTGCAACCTCCACTTTCAGAACGACCATTGTAACTCCAGCCTTTACAGTGGAACCTCTGAAAATAAATATTTCGTTATTTGGGCCAATTCAGACTTTGGACGATTAGTTTGAATTATTTCTATATATGTCACATAATCAGGGTGTGTCTGAATCTGTCCACCCATTTAGTCACTTATTGATCACTACATAGACTTTCTATGTAGAACACTTTTATTTATACCCCATTCACGCAATGGCAGACTCAGTTTCGCTGGTGCCGTCCCAGTAAACACGTGCTGTGTTTTTCAAACTCTGCGTTGTCTGTGGTTAGAATGCATTGCCTTAACTTCATTATGACCCTTAAGACAAGTAAAGGGGCATATCCCTTCAGTCTTTTTGGAAAAAGACTTTCCATCCCTCCTGCCAGTTTCAGTATGCCAGTTAGGTCAGCTCATGATGATAAGGTGCTGTTGACTAGAATTTTAAAATTAGTTTTGGCTTAAATTTGTATGGGTAATGATTTGAATGTTTTTTTGTTGCATTTTTATCGTAGCACAGACGCTAAACATTAAAGACTTTAGCTTATGTAATTTGTAATTACATATGAATATAGGCATTTGGGGATTGGCATCGGATTAATCCTATTTACACTAGGTTTTGTGGGGATATCACAACAAAGTTGCACACAATTCAGTTCAGCGTTCAGAGGTTCCACTGTATTGTGTGTTAGTGGTGTCTCAGTGGTAAGAGCCAGCGTCCTCTAAATGCCAGTTCCTAAGGGCCTGGGTTCCAACATGAAGGATGGCATATACAGTTCATTAACCAAACTCTGTGACGGTCTTGTCCAGGAGTGTGCCTCATGAATTCTGGGTTAGGTTATGACCCTGACCAGGGGGTCAAATGGGATGCTGTGCTAATCATTGTAGGGCAATTACTATTTCAGTCATTATGACTCGCTTAAGTCTTTAACCCTTTCAGGATTGTACGCCCATAATTTTAGTCATTCCTCACAACTGAACAATGAAACTAACACAAACATATCGAAACCAGGCTCCATCCTCAAAGGGTTAACAACTGCTACCAATACAAAGCTCTGACTCCAGCCTAAGTGTAAAGTTCTGACTGTTGTTCAAATGCAAGTTTGAAATGTGAACATTTACATTTATATCATTTAGCAAACGCCCTTATCCACAGCGACTTACAATTCAAGCAATTATGGGTAAAGGGCCTTGCTCAGGAACCCAACTTGGCAGAGGTGGGATTTAAACCCTGGACATTGTGGTCCATAGTCCAGTACCTTAACCACTATTCAATTCAATTCAATTCAATTTTGTTTGTATAACGCTTTTTACAATTGACATTGTCACAAAGCAGATTTACATTGATATATAAACAAGCGTAACAATTGAATTATATTTGTCTCTATTTGTCCTTAATGAGCAAGCCAATGGCGACAGTGGCAAAGGAAAAACTCCCTGAGATTAAGGAAGAAACCTTGAGAGGAACCGGACTCAGAAGGAAGGCCACTAGGCCACCACAGTCACAGTGTAAAGTTGCTCTGACACATAACATCCTTAAATAGACCTCTTTTTAAAAAATCCTTTTCATTTGCATTGGGAATGATGCAAGACCCCCTAATGTGATCATATAATGAATATCATAAATTTGGACTGCATAGTGAACAGTCATACAAAAACACAAAAATCCAATCAGCTACAGCCTCAGCCATCCATATTCACAAGCTGGCCACGTTATTAGGTACACTTTGCCCATAGTGGGTTGAGCCCCAACAACACCACTACACCACCACCAACCTAAAGAGCTGAGACAGGGCAGGATGGATCCATGTTTTCACTTCGTTTATGCTAAATTCCAAACCTACCATCTGAATGTCGTTTTAGAAATCGAGACTCATCAGATCAGGGCAGGCAACATTTTTCCAATCTTTTCTCACCTCATTTTGGTGAGCCCGTGAGTACTGTAGCATCGGTCGCCTGTTCATAGCTTGGTTTTCTTACGCTGTAGCCCATCTGCTTCAAGGCTTGACATGTTGTGCATTCAGAAATGCTCTTCTGCATATCTGAGCCGTTATCTGACCATTATCAGGCCATTCTCCTCTGGCATCAACGCACCATTTTAGTCCAGAGAACTGCCGCTCACTTGATCTATTCTCTTTTTTGAACCATTCTCTGTAAACACTAGACTGTGGCTGTGTGTGAAAATCCCAGTAGATCAGCAGTCTCTGAAACATTCTCACAATATCCTGTGCCAGGATTACATTTCTTCCCAATTTTGATCCTCTGTTTGAACTTCAGCCGTTAGCAGTTAGTTCATAACTAAACATGAATTAGTGCCATGTGTGTGACTGATATTTGATTACATATTTGCATTAACGAGCATTCGAAGAGGTGTACCTGAAAACTGGTTGGTCTGTGTATATATTACAGTGTATCCATTTCTAAAATGATTTTTTTTGTACATGTCATTGATCATACGTTGTGGTAATCGATTCAGGTATTTAAGCTTTCTCTAACCATAAGAAGTGTGAATGTGCACAGATTAGGAGTGGAACCTCACCCATCAAAACCCTAAAACCAAGCACAAATCCTTAGACTATCTTCAAATGTGGCGTTTTAATGTGAGAAATATAAGCGTTCCACTGTTTTATAAGTAATGAGGGTAGTGTAGAAGAGCAGGTGAATATGTTACTCTACAGAGCACAAATGTTACGGCGTTTGCTTCGCATCTCTGGCTCCTTCGTTATCGATCCAGATCACCCAGACCGAGTGCAGCATCAGCAGCAGCAGCAGCAGCCCGTCAGTACAAACACATGCTCAGATAACATAACCTACATACGCTGTTAAATCTTCCATCTTTACAACAGGATGCAAAACCGGCGGGAGCGATATGGAGGATGAGAAGCAGAAGCTCTTACCCGTTTTAAAGCTGTATGTGATGGCAGGCTCGGCGAGGTGCGGCGGGTCGCTCTTGGCTCGCGCTCTCCGGACAGGCGCGCGCTCCGCCGGCGAGGACGCCATAGAGGCGCGAGGCGCGGTGAAACGGAGGCAGCACAGAGCAGGAGCGCTCCGTTAAACCTCGTCGACCACCGTGTGTGTGTGTGTGTGTGTGTGTGTGTGTGTGTGTGTGAGAGAGAGAGAGAGAGAGGTGCTCGCGGTAAAACGAGAGCAGAATCCCGCCCACAAACGGGAAAAAAGTCAAGCCTGAGCAAGCGGATTATAAATAAATAAAAACCATGCATTAGCTTAATGGTTCTTATGCAAGGGATTATGCAAGATTCTTTACAATTCAATATTCGAATTCTATTTCTATTCTCATTTTGAATTCTTTACATTTTAAAAATAGGCATTGTTTAAAAACCGAAAAAAAAAACTCTGTACAGTGTCAGGGAAAAAAAACGTGCAATCAGACACAAGGCCTGATATCTGCAGGGATGTGGCTTGTGGATGTGGCATGGTGGCGCAAGTGTGCGTGTGTGTGTGTGTGTGTGTGTGTGTGTGTTAGGGGGTCAAACATTAGCCTGATTTTATTTAAAAATAAATAAATGCCTAATGAGAGCAGCACGGTGGCTCGGTGGGTAGCACCGCTGCCTCACAGCAAGAAGGTCCTGGATTCAATCCCAGGGTGGCGCAATGTGGAGTCTGCATGTCCTCCCCGTGTCTGCGTGGGTTTACTCTGGCTACTCTGGTTTCCTCCCACAGTCAAAAGACATATGTGTTATGTAAATTGTGGTTAATTGATGGTAAAGTAGCCCTGTTTGTGTGTGTTTGTGTGTGCCCTACTATGGACTGGCGCCCCGTTTAGAGTTGTACCTACCCACAACCCTGTGTGGATTAAGCGGAGGATAATGGATGGAAATGCTTAATGAGCATTCTGCTTCTGATGCAGAACATTACAAAAGATCCATCATTATAAAGATCCAAAGATACTCTCCCTCTATCCCATGCATGCATACATACAGGCTATCAGCCCTCTCCTCCTCCGTGTGCTTCCCGCAGACTGAGCGCGCTACGGCAGTATATAAACTAAAGATTACCGTATAATGTCAAATTAAACAATGTGCATGAAAATAAAGTCAAACATTTTTACCCTTAAATTAACGTAAAACCAGCTTGTGTGTAAACCTTATTCTCTATACGGCTCTGTGTTTGCGGAAGCACTCATACAGTACAGAACGTAGCATTAGTCATTAGGTACTGAAGGGAGATTGGATGTTTCTGCCGCTCTACTCCGTCCACATGCTCCGTTGAGTTTACGACAAACACAACATGGAGAGAGGGAAAGAGTCTGCTGTTTGGAGGTATTTCGCGCTTTCCACACCAACAAGTTCGACGGCAATGTGCAGTGTCTGCAAAAAAGACGTCGCAAGGGGTGGCGGCAGTACTGCTAAATTGAATACAACCAATTTAATAAACCATCTACAAAAGTATCATGCGAATGAGCATGCCGAGTTCCTCACGCTGAGCAAACAGAAAGAAGGAAAAAAAAGTTACGGCGAAACAGTTAACGTTGTCCCGAGTCGCTGCAAAGACGGGAAAAAATTCCTGCCAACAGCACAAAAGCAATCAGAAAAACCACCGAAAAAGTTCTGGAATGTATTGTTTTGGATGCACAGCCCATGTCCGTGGTCGAAGATGAAGGTTTCCGTCGCTTGCTTGAACACTTGGAACCAAGGTACAATTTGCCGGCACGAAAATATTTTTCTGAGACAGGCTCTGCCAGAGCTGTACAAGAAAGCCTGTGATAACTTATCAATTCAGTTAAAAGATGTCAAAACCATGAGTTTAAGACGTGTGCCCCATGTCCCTTCTTAGCTTAACAGTGCACTGGTTAGACACGAGTTTTACACCTCACAGTGCGATGCTCCCAGCGAAAGATTTTCATGGATCACTCACCAGCGAGTCAATTTCGACTTCTATTAGAGAAATGCTTGAACAGCGGCATATTCCCCTGGATAAAGTGCACGTTATCCTGAGGGACAATGCAAGCGACATGAAAAAGGCAATGGACAGCTTAGGAGTGCGTAGCTTGGGCTACTTTGCTCATACATTGCAGCATGTAATAAGCGAAGGGCTGCTGTCACAACGGAGTGTGAGTGATGCCATTGCAAGCTGCAGGCAGATTGTGGGACATTTTCAACATTCACCACTGGCATATTCACGGCTACATGACATCCAGGTCCAGATGCAAATGCAACCTAAACGCCTGCAACAAGATGTGAGGACAAGATGGAATAATGATAGAGAGCCTTTTAACTAGAAAAGTAAGCTCATCCACCTCTTCCACTGCTGATGTGATTCCAGCTCTTACTGTCCTCAAACGCATTCTGGCTAAGGAAGAAGAGGCAGATGCTGGCATTAAAACTATGAAAAAGATCCCGCTACAAGCTGTCAGCAAACGCTTTGGTTCTGTGGAAAACGAACCCCTTTATTCTTTTGCCACCTTGATGGACCCAAGGTATAAAGACAGGTAAGATATGAAATCTGTTATATAATCTTTCTCTTTTTCTTTTTTTTTTTAAGTATTAGAAAATATGAAGTATATTTATAACACTGGCAAAAGTCATGAAGCATGACAGTCATTGTCTATTTTATTAGGTTTTATTACCACAGTTTGTTAGCTGTTATACAAGTTATTTTATATTTAAGTCCAGTCTGTGGTCCATACTCAAAGTATAGGTGCATCTCAATAAATTAGAATGCTATCAAAAAGTTTATTTCAGTAATAAAATACAAAAAGTTTAACACCTATATTATATAGATTTATTACAAACAGGATTTTCAGCAGTGCAGCGTAACACTGACTTAGTGGTGATATATGTGTGTATGCTGATCCAACTGAATTGGACTGTTGTAGTTTTGTATTTTAAACTTGTTTTATTTCTGTTTCAGATATTTTACATGTGCAGAGTCTGCAAATTGGGCAAAAGATGCACTTAATCATGCAATGCACTTAATCATGCAATGCACTTAAACTTAATCAGAGACTTTAGAGCCACGAGAAAAGTGCCCTCGAGTGGAGGCAGAAGCAGCGGCAGCACCTAACAAGAGCCATTTTATGAAAGAGTTTGACCAAATTCTGGAGGAGTGTGAGAATCCTGGTGCAGCAACCTCTTCAGGTCCTGCTTTAGATCTGCATAGATTTTTTTACCGAGAAAACAATTCCTGCTTCTGACAATTCATACCAGTACTGGAATGTCAACAAAGATCGGTTTGCTTTTTTTTGCGCTCATTGCCAAAAAAATCCTCTGTGCCCACTGCACAAGCGTAGAAGTTGAGAGACTGTTCAGCACAGTTTCCAACATTGTGGCCGAGAAAAGAAACAGACTTACACCAGAGAGAGCAGAAATGCTTGTTTTTTTGAGGAAAAACTTGCCATTGTTGCTTAAGCGAACACCCAGGGTAACCGCATGGCCCTGATTTGAGACTGCACTAAATGTTTACAATTCTTGCTTGTGACCTTTATGTTTGGCCATGTTAATATCTTTCTAATCTTTATTTTTTATTCTCGGGTTCAGCTACTAGATTTTGTATTTCTGTTCTCACAAAGTTTAGAAATATTTAAATAATTGTTTCATACATATTATTTATTTTAATCTATTTAAGATTTTGTGCTTATTTATTTTGAATGGTGTGTTCTAAAAACAAAGATTTCTGAAAACATTAAATGTTTGTTTAATTGAAAAAGAAATAACATTTCAGTACATTCAATGTCTTAATTTGTTGTTTTACAAAGTAAAGGTCAATCATGAAGTTTTTAGTCTTTTCAACGCGGTAAGATTTATGGTTTATTCATTTAAGAATGGTATCGGGTATCGGCCGATACACAAAGTTTATATATCGGTATCAGAAATGAAAAAGTTGGTTCGGTGCATCCCTAATTGTAAGTTTCTCTCAGAGTTTGTTACCAGTGAATTAAAAACTGCTTTTTAAAGGTAATTTCCAAAGCTTCGGATAAAAAAGGAAAAAGGAGCTTCTGTAACGTGCTGAGCTAGTAACATCACCCAACAACCGATGAATGGGCGTCGTGTTTAAAAGAGAACCTTTTATATTACACTGGAAAAGCATTTTACTTCATTGGGAGAAGATTTGGGTAGTAAATTAAAGTATTAATTCTCAAAACAATGTCAGTGAGGTAATGTTTTGAAAAACGTCAAACGTCTTACCGAATTCGTCGTGTTGAATTGAACGTAACTAGACTTGGACGAAGCGAATCTTTTCGAGTCGATTCGCTCAACCGAATCGTATCGGCTCAGTAGTGAATCTATGTATCGAGTCGTTACTATTATGCTAACCGTACACTAGAAGCCTTTGAAACGAGTCTGAAAATACTTCTAAAATACTAATTTCTGACATTCTCATACCCACAGACAAGTCTCAGAGTATTTTAGTCACAGACAATGAATTTTCAACTTGTTTCTTGTTTCTGGTAGACAAAGAGACACTCATTCCACAGCTCCATGAAATTCTTTTTATTTTACTCTTTTTTTTTCTTTTTTTTTTACAAAAAAGTATTTTTTATGTCTCATTTTTCTACTCGTTAGTTCCTGTACTCGCTTTCCATTTGGTACTGATGAAAGCAAAGTGGTGCAAGCAGCACAGTCGTCATTAAGTCCCCCATTAAATTCTGACCTCACACTCTGCCTGTGTGAAGTTTTGGAATGTCCTCATTGTGTCCACTTGGGTTTACTCTGGGTACTGTGTTTTTCTCACATAGTCAATACACCAAGTATGATTGTGGCTAGTATTGATGTAACCCTGGATGATAAGCCTTTGATGAGATGCTGGTGAGACATTAAATAAGCAAATAATTAAACAATGTTATATACAGTCGAATCCGGTTGATTGGACCACCGGTTAATGGGACCAGCCGCTTATTTGGACAAAATACTAAAGTACTGAAACAAATCCTATTATGTACGTGTAGTGTTATTTGCTTATTTGGAATAAAAAAAAGTTT
>JAVSBV010000138.1:8927554-8955040 GCA_033117975.1 Parotocinclus spilosoma | reverse complement strand
GCGCCAGCAAGACGTGCACCAACAACTTGTCCTCTTTTAAACTCTGGTATGTCACCCATAATGTTGTGTGCATTGCAAAATTTTAAACAAAACTGTGCTCTTACCCTGCTAATCGAACCTTCACACTCTGCTCTTACTGGTGCAATGTGTAATTAATGAAGATTGGCCAGCAGGCTGGTCCAAGTTAGCCATGAAACCTCCCACACTAAAATGACAGGTGTTTCAGTTTCATTGTCCAACCCCTGTATGCATGTGCATATGCCCAGTGATGAACTCGCGTTCTGTGCTGCCAGATAGGCCTTGGCTACCTGTACCACTGAACTGGACTAATGTCATGTAATGTGAGTAAAAAATGTATAAGCGGAGGCAAAATGGAGGTAAACATAATTATATGAGGTATACTAATTGGACAGGCTATTTGGTACAGCATTGTATACATGTGTCAAGCACACACTTCAGCTGTCTAATTATAACAGTGGGGAGACACTGTTTCATGCCCACCCATTACCATTTGGCAGTGATTTCAGAAGTTTATGTTTTGGATAATGACTTTTCTGTACTTCCAACCCTATCCAACTAACCAAGTGCTTTACAATTTCACACTGATTGGCTACTCAGGACAGCTGGGTGCTCCCAACCATCCAAACTCCACCCCTTGCAAGAAATTTACTATTTTTAACATTTGAATTGAGTACACTGTACTATGCAAAAGTTTTAGGCCACAGTTAGATTAGCAATGCTATAATGAAAATAGATAACACTCTTAATGATTGGACTCAATATGTTCCATCTTGCTCTTGATACTCCATAACACTTTTCCACTGATCTTCAATCTTTGTGAACTTAGCCTTTCCACTCTGGTCCCCTCAAAAAAAACAACTTTTTTTGCTACTACCCTCCCAAAATGACTATTGCTCATCCAGATTTTTGGACTGTAGAAGGATCAAGTTGGCATCCTGAGGAAGCTGCCAGATGCTGTTGTTTCTCAAGTGTATGGGGACGTCGCACGAAATACTTGTCATTGTAGCCTATAAAAGCTTTTTTTAAATACTGCATGCAACTGCCCTGTATTTTATGATTGCATTGTTATAAAGAGGCTTAGAAATAATCATATGTGTTCATAATACCATTGCTAATACAATAGATATCTAATCTATTGGTGTCCTAAAACTTATGCCCAGTACTGTGTGTGATCACAACAGTCTATAAAATAAATAAATAAATAAATAAATACATAAAGCTAGTGGTGTGTGAACACAATATTCAGTAGTGGTGATCGCCTAAATAAAACAGTTTATACTAGTGCACTTGCTGTTGGAACCCGACTGTATAAGTATACATAATGAATCCCTCTCTATTTATGAAAGATAGAAATCTGCTACCTCTTTCCTATCTCATTTTGTCTGAGGAATTGAATGTTGTTCACACTATCAGCTAATTCGGGATATTGTTCCACTGAGAGAATGTAATATCCGTCATATCCTTGCACGCGTCCTCCGTTCAGCATTTGCCTCTTCTCTCCCTCTGTCCACAGGCGTGTTCCTACCTCTCCATCGCGCATGCGCTGTACCTCCCGACTCCACGCGCTAGCCAGGGCTCTCTGGCGTGCCAGCTCCAGCACGCGAACCCGCTCTTCATCCAAAGAGGCACCATAACGTACGTGAAAGATCAGAGCACCACGCTGCAGCTCGACGTCAGCAAATCGACGTGTGCGTCCACCCATCACGGCTGTGGATTGAGAAACGCTCACATTAACTCCATTCTCCAGTTGCTTGCGACCCGTCACGAGCCTTAGTGCAGCCAGATCTGCTTCTGGTGCACCTGTTTTGACAAAGTAATGCATGTCATGGCCATCCAAAGTGAAATGCAGATCTTTCAGATAGAGAGCACCGTTAAGGATGTTGGCCACTTTGACACAGTCCTCATTAGCAATGCTCAGTGCCCTAGTTAACACTGTGCCTTTGTACAGTGCAATCATGACACCAGGGCCTATTAGAGACTCACTGGACGCAAACCAAAGCCACGGTTTTTCGGATATTCGCTCCTGCGGCATGCGCTCAAATGCTAAAAATGCCTTAGCCTGCCGGAGCGCTTGCTGTTGGACTCCAAAACTGACCTGTAAATGGGAAAATTGAAATGCATATTATAGATGAATCAAGCATGTGTCTTATAAAATATAAATCAATATATAAATTAAATAAAATTAAGCCTGTCAGTGTACATACTGGATGATCATCCCAAATCTGACATTTAGTTAGTTCATACGAGCATTGAGTCGTTCCGGAATTGGGCACTGGATAACCAGGAATGCTGTTGTGAAGATGAAATCCAAATGTGACCAACCAGGTGTTTACATCTGCAAGAAATTACACCATACATAACCATGAAATAGTGAATATTATTCACTCACCAACCACTTTATTATGACCACCTCATCAGTTTTTCATTTAATCAGTTTCACCTAACATATTTAATCACTTTATAGTTCTACAGTTACAGAGTATATTCCATCTGCTTCTCTAAAGACATTGTTAGTCCCAACCACAGATTGGATACTATTTGAATTCTGGATCATTCTCAACACTGCAGTGACACTGCTGTGGCATTGGTGTATTAGTGTGTGTTTTGCTGGCATGGTTGGATCAGAAACATTAGTGCTGCCAGAGTTTTTATACACAGTGTTCACTTACTGTTGCGCCACCTTGTAGATATAAATTCAGAGACAGTAGCTCATCTGCTGATGAGCAGTTTGTGTTAGTCGTCCTCTTTTCCTTCATAGGTGCTCACAGGACTTTGCCTATGGGATGCTGGTTGTGAGGCATTTTTGGTTGTTGGAATAGGTGTTTAAAAAACTCCAGCAGCACTACTGTGTGTGATCCTCTTATACCAGCGCAACACACAACCACCACTGTCTCTGCACCTAAATAGTACCTGATCTAGGCTGGTCATGATCATTGTGGCATAGAGTAAAGGGGACAAACAAAGACTAACTAATTGCAGTACTACAAAGTGCATCTATAAATTCTATAAATCTAAATGATAACATGTAAATGAGTCTAGAAATGAGGTGTCCCTAATGAAGTAATTAGTGATTGCATATCACCTAAAATATCTTAATCATGCAATCAGCAAGTGGTTATTAAATCCCATTTAAAATACATTTATGTTATTTAGCAGAGGGCTCATCCAGAGCAACTTACAATTAATACAGTTTTACAATTCAAGCAATTGTGGGTTAAGGGCCTTATTCCGGGACCCAACTGTGGCAGAGGTGGGATTTGAACCCTGGACCTTCTGGTCCATAGTATAGGACCTTAAGCACTAATCCACTACAGTCCCTCCCACAGTCCCAAACCAAACATGATGCCATACCTGTGATGAACTCTTTCACATCCTGGACTTTACTGATGGGATCGTTGTTGCGAAATGTGTAGAGGTTAAATGGTGCTGGATTTTTTCCAATCGTTTCCCATATCCTAAAATCAGGAGTGGTCCACCGCCCTGAGATTATATCATAATCCCGTGTCCCAAAATGAATTAGCTTAGTCAATGGTTCGTAAAGGCCTCCATGAAAACCCAGCACTAACTGGAGTTCAGGGTTGGAATCTGAATAAACCTCTCCATACGCTGTGTAATGAATCTGCTTCAAAAGTGCTCCATCACTTCCAAAGACAGCTAGCGGTGTGCCTGTGTTATCACACGCTATGTAAAACTCTTTTCCACTTGTAATTTCCATAGCGAACAAGTGCCCTTGTAGGTCATAATACATAGTGGTAATCTCTGCACTTGAGTGGTTGTAGACATGCGTTATGCGGCTTGTATAGCTTAAATCTGCATAGAAAAACTGCAAGTGCTGCCCCAAACTGGATTTAGTAGAAATTCTTCTTCCTAAACCATCATAGCGATGCTGAACGTTCCAGCCACTGGTTTTGCTATAGATGTGCTCCAGGTTGCCATGGGCATTGTAATGGTAGACTTCATCTCCTCTCTGGCGCAGAAATCCGTCCTCATCCAGCTCATATTGCAGATCTCCAAGTCGAGTTATGCGATCTCGTAGGTCGTAGCGTAACGGAAGTATCCGGGTGCTGCTGGCTGGGCTAAGAAGGTGAATATTCCCATTGAGATCATAGCTATAGCGCCAAGTTGGCTTTTTATTTAAATACACAGTCTGGAGTTGGCCATCCACATCATATTCATAGGTGTACTTGGTAGCATTAGAGAAAGGGCCAATTTTTATCTCTCTTGATGTGACTCGGCCCATTTCATCATACTGAATTGCAATCCAGTACAGCAAAGTCCGGAAAAGCTCATATTGGATTTCCCGGATTCGTCCATGTCCGTCAAAATGCTTGGTGTAGGTCATAACAGAGGTGGAAATGATCTGATTGATGTCATAGTAGAGAACACCAAATTTTCCAAACTGTTCCACTTTACCTGAAATGTCATCATATTGATAGAGGTCAATAGGCAGTGGGGTCTCGTTGATGACACCCTGAATGCTGCTCACACGAAGATTTCTATCATAAGCATAGTCGAATCTTGCACTGACCATTCCGTCTTCACTAAAGCGATAGATCTGCCTGTCCACTAGGGGACCCAGTTGCCTGTATCTTATAGTGCAAATGAATCCTTCACTTTGCATATTTACAGTCTTTAACACGCCAACTGTTTCATCATATGTGAAAGTCACGCGCGTGCTATCGTACACAACTTCAGCTAATTTATTATTCCAACGATAGCGATAAATCACACGTCGCCCAGTTCCGGTTAAAACCAATCTGAGCAGCTGTCCATCTTCACTGTAATCCATAGCCACAGATGAGTTGCTTTCTGGTGGGTGATAAAGATTTCGGTAATATGTCATAGACCTGATTGTTTCCATGGTGTAACGAGCAACACTGGGCATAGAGATGGCTGAAAGTCTACCATCAGAGTCATATTCAAATGTGAACTGCCGTTGACTGGCCAGGATAAGAACCATACTCTGGAATAAGCAAAAAGCAAATTAACAGTTAATTGAACAGGAACAGATACATCACAGAATGTTTTAGAGGGAAAAAAGAGCAAGTTGGCCATTACCTTTTCCAAGTAAGTGTGGCTCCATGTTTTTCCATCCGGAAACACTCGAGAACGAATGCGTCCTTGCTCATCATGTTCTAGTCGCTCTGACACTGTTCCCCACTGGATGGCACTCAATTGCCCATTGCTTTTGCGAGTAACATTTACTGGCAGCAATTTGCTGCTGGGCATCCACAGGGCAGGTTGCCCTGTTAAATCATAACCAATTTTCAGCAAGAATTTGCGGTGATCATCATAGACTCTCTCAGTCCTCAGCGAGCGGTCATAATCAACGGACAGGATGTTCCGCCCATTGACCTTAAAAAGTAAAAAGAAAAAGCTCAAAACTCCTTTCTTAAACAGTTTTAATGAAAAAAAAATAGCTTTCCCTCAGAAATATATTGATGTGTCATTTTTAGCTAAGTTCAAAATGTTTGATGATGCCTAGTATTTACATAGTACTGATACTCAAAATGAATAAACAAAGCCTAACTCAGCACTAAGACTAACATAGAATGTGCACAAGACTGTTAGCATAATAATAATTATTATTGTTATTATATGGGTATAATTAAGGTACACAGAAATCAGAAAAAAGATTAAAGCTACTAGACAAAAACTTGAAAGGTTTTGAATGCAAACGTCAGTTTTAGCATGGATAATTAAAGCTATGTGTTCAGGAGAAAATGCTTTTAAATTGTCTGCTTAGGTCCACATTTAACCACTCAAATACATTTTTGAACAAACAATATCATTTATCCGGCAGATATGAGAGCCACTAACACAGGGCAGAATGATTCATGCAGCCAAAGTGCACTGATTTAACAGATAGATCAGCTTGGCTGTCACCAGTAAGGCTGACTGACAGTGGTGTCTGGCAGGAATGGAATCTTATTTCCTTGTTACAGACATGTCACATCCATAACATCACCCTGCCAGATGTCACATCCATAATGCCATCCGTCCTCAGTGATTAAAGGTTATGAAAATGCTGAGCTGTATTTAATCGCACAGTTAAAATCAAAAGATAAAAAATAAGATAACTTTTCATTGAAATTCATTTTTGTAAGAAAGGAATAGAATAAGAAAAAACTAGGTAAATCACATAAGTTTTAATTCACTTTTCAAACTCTAAAAAAGTCTTATAAGGACCTTCTGGTGAATTATCGCACATTTCAAACTTTAACTGGTGCAAATCAAATAGAAAATCTCCCATCTCTTTCTTTTCGCAAAATGCAACAATGTCTGTTAACAGAGGCGTCATCGGAATCCACTTTACTGGCGCACATGCCAAAGTAATACATTACAATGTTCCATCAAAATCACAATGATAATACTTACATTTTAATCTTGATTGCTTAGCAGAGCTATAGGACATGCCGTGTAAAATTACTACAGGAACTAAAATACATGTTACATAACACTTTCTTTAACAAATCGTGATTGGGAAAATGACATAAATAGACAGTGTTCCAAAAGGATTCCGTACACCCTTCAATTTCTTTTTTATTCAGTGGATAATTCTGGGCCGCTCAAGGGTAGCACCACTGCCTCACAGTAAGAAGGTCCCGGGCTCAATCCCAGGGTGGCGCAGCCTGGGTTCTATCTGTGAGGAGTTTGCATGTCCTCCCTGTGTCTGTGTGGGTTTACTCCGGTTGCTCCGGTTTGCTCCCACAGTCCAAAGACATGCGTGTTAGGGTAATTGGTATCTCTAAAGTGGCCCTTAGTGTGTGACTGTGTGTGCCCTACGATGGATTGGCGCCTCGTCTAGGGTTGCTCGTGCTCTTGTGCCTAGTGATGCCAAGTGAACACCGGCTGGCCCACGACCCAAGATAATGGATGAATGGATATTTTTACATAATATTATTAATTTTGAACTTTTAACTTGATGTGTGATGCACAAACCCCTGCTTACAGAGACACATAGTATAGAGACAAAGCCCCACTCAATTCTCATATAGGAAGAAGAACCATCTGAAATATGTTGACTTCACTGAAATATCTGAAGCTGGATAGGGATTTTTTCATAGGAAATAATAGAAATAAGACTCCTGGTTTCCAAAGTACATCCTGAAAATGGTTTCACTTATGCTATTATGTGGACTACTGATTCGTTTTACTAATATAGATTAGACTGATTTGTTTACTGATGAAATAAAAATAATGAAGATGTTGTTACAATTAAAAAGATTTGTTACTCACTCGTAGTTTACGTCCAAATACTGTGATTTTGGAGCGCGTTTGTTCTTTCCTGAAACGCCACTCAACCAAGTTTTGTCCAGCATCATCTGGCAGCGTGACATTTCTCCTTGCAAGCATGGGAGATGAAGCCCCATATAGAATGTGTGGTTCGGTTTGGAAATGCATGTTGAGTCCATTTGCATACAAAACCCAGAGAGAGTTGTCATAGCCCACAACGTAGGTAGTCCTTAATTGATCTGTGAAACAACAGAACTTTACAGAGTTTTATGTACAAAAGGTTTAATGTACTTAATTATTTACAACATAAATGCAAGATGGAACTAAATAAGTGGTCTGGTAAATAGCAATTTGGGAGCAATATTAAAAACAAACCCTTTTGGAGTGTAACAACCATCTGAATCTCAGACTTGTTAGTAGAAATGCTAGCTTGCTCTTCTCTCTCAGAGTTTTCCATTTCTGCTGTTGAGATGACGCCAATATCACTGAGAAGACTGATCACCAGTCCGGTGGGAAATGTCACGTTGGTTAGCTTTCCTTCACTGTCATAACTACAAGAAAAATGCGTTTGAATGCATGTGATATTGGCACTTTTTACAAGCATCTTAAGTCACACGCTGTTAAATGATGCATTTGCCAGTTGGGGTACTATTTACAATAATTGTTGCATTTATAATGTGAGCAAATATCATTTTTTGTTAACTTGCTGTATGCCCAAATACATTACAAACCCCATTCCAAAAAAGTTTGGACAAAGTACAAACTGTAAATCAAAACCGAATGCAATAATTTACAAGTCTCAAAAAATTATATTGTATTCACAATAGAACATAGACAACATAACAAATGTCGAAAGTGAGACATTTTGAAATTTCATGCTAAATATTGGCTCATTTAAAAACAGCTGGAGGACCAAATTGCAAATCATTAGGGTAATTGGCAATAGGTCATTAACATGAGTGGGCATAAAAAGAGCATCTTGGAGTGGCTGTGGCTCTGAGAAGAAAAGATCAATCCCCCTAATTATGCGCCAAAAAATAGTGGAGCAATATCAGAAAGGAGTTCGACAGGGTAAAATTGCAAAGAGTTTGAACATATAATCATCTACAGTGCATAATATCATAAGAAGAATCTCTGCGTAAGAGTCAAAGCTGGAAAACCATACTGGGTGCCCATGATCTTCGGGCCCTTAGACGGCACTGCATTACCTTAATGCTAAAAGGTATATCCAGGTTGTAGAGCAACAGATGCTCCCATCCAGATGACGTCTCTTTCAAGGAAAACCGTGCATTTTTCAACATGACAATTTCAAAACACATACTGCATCAATTACAGCATCATGGCTGTGTAGAGGAAGGGTCCGGGTACTAAACTGGCCAGGCTGCAGTCCAGATCTTTCACCCATAGAAAACATTTGGCGTATCGTAAAACGGAAGATACAACAAAAAAGACCTTAGACAGTTGAGCAACTAAAATCCTACATTAGACAAGAATGGGTTAACATTCCTATCTCTCAGCTTAAGCAACTTGTCTCCTCAGTCCCCAGATGTTTACAGACTGTTGTAAAGAAAAAATGTCTCACAGTGGTAAACATGGCCTTGTTCAAACTTTTTTGAGATGTGTGGTTGTCACGATCTTTAAATTCATACATCTTCTCAGTTAAACATTTGATATGTCATCTATGTTCTATTCTAAATAAAATATGGAATTTTTAAACTTCCACATCATTGCATTCCATTTTTATTTACAGTTTGTACATTGTCCCAACTTTTTTGGAATCGGCTTTGTACGTGGTTATAGGTACATGACATATTATAAATGGAATTTAAAATAGAATTAAGGCATTTGGTGGAAATTTGGCTGTGCTTGTAGTAAACCTTCATACATTTGATTGAATCAAAATTTATTAATTCCACTACCAATCATTTTTCATTTCAGCGGTATACTACTTATGTATAAATCAATTATTAGCCGACACAACCAATGCACGCCTCTTACAATTCTCAACACAACCGCTTTCTGTCAACAAGTAGTTTAATGAAAGTAATTTCAAACATAATAAAGCATAATTTAAGCACATTATCAAATACTTTAAAATGACAGATCCAGTAACTTACTCGTAGAAGGTAGTCCAGCCATTAGAGGTGCTTTTGGTTGCCAGTAGACCACTGTTACCATGGTAAGTAAGCATCACATGATCTCGCCCCTGTGTTCCCAGGCTCTTTAGTGCCCCATTAGATCCAAGATTCAACCACACCACTTGGTTATCAGGTGATACAATCCGGACTGGCAAACGATTAGCATCTCTCCTGATACGGAGCGTGTTTCCATGACAGTCAGTCACAGCAGTCAGATCTCCATCGTTGCTGTAGCTATAGTTGTATTTATAATCACCAGTCACGAGATTAACAGTGTGCTGGTGTGTTCCGTTTGAGTCAAACATGTACAGTTCCTGTTCTGCTGTGGAAGCCACCTCATATAGACCCAGACCATTTAGTAAGGGTCTGTTTGTCTCAATGGCTCGGATGCGGATATTGCCGAGATCAGCAATGTATAAAGTTCCATCGGGGGCAGCCACAAGCGAGGAAGGTGCATTGAGATGGGCATCTTTAGCAAACCCACTGCCACTGAGGTAGCAATCGCAATTGGGGTCAGTTTTGCAGTCGCAATCAGATGGTACCCCTGCCAAGTGAGTGATCTCACCGTTTGGTGCCACACTGCGTATGCGACTCATCTTCCTCTCATCTGTTTCAGCAATGTGCAACACTCCAGTGAAGGAAACAGAAATGGCACTCGGTGACTCTAAATGAGTGTGTGTAGCACGCTGAATCTGTGTAATAGAAGGTTCTGCAAAGGGCATCGGGCAATGAAGAGGTCGACCTGCCGCTATAATAACCTGTCCCTCTTGTGTAATTTGCAAAACAACATTTCCATCCAGGATAAAGAGCGAATTATCCATTGGGCTAAGAGCCAAATCTGTGGGCCACTCTAAAGAAACCTGAAGCAAAAAAGGAACATTCAAAAATCAACACAAAATGTAATATTTTCATCCACCTGTTTATATGTACATTCAAACATGATACCCTAAAGTGAACTTGAATAAATATGCAGATGGCTACTGCAGGCTATAAGATTATAAGATTATAAGAAGTTACAGTTCAGCCAAACCTGTTTTAATTTTTTGACAACTCTTACTAACAACAATCTGTACTTAAAATACATGTGTTTAATACACAATACTGGTCAATATTCGTAATACTATATTATACAAATGCTTAATCCTGTAGTCTGGTTTTACAAAAAGTTGGGTGGGGTTCCCCAATATGCCAATATGTGATTCGTAGATTTGTATGAGGCACATTGTGGCGTACCTAAGCAAATATCTTGGGGAAACTGTAAGAATGTTGAGTACTGGTGCCATTTCGTTAAGATATCTGGTCTCTGTATGAATGTAGTGAGACTGCATGCTCTTCAATGTCGATGCCGGACCCTGTCATTGGTGTGTTTTGTACTTCTGTTTGTGTGTCTTTTATTTGCAGATGATATTATCATTTTATCTCCAAACAAAGTAGATTATCGGCTGAGTGTGGAGCAGCTAGGACATGAACCACCAATTAAGTCTGAGGCCAAGGTACTTTCCTGGAAACTTTGAAGATATACTATTCAGGTGAAAGACAAAAGCTTGCCTCCAGTGGGGGAATTTAAGCACCTGAGAATCCTGCTTATAAGTGGTGGAAAAAGAAAGCAGGAGACAACTGGATAGGGTCAGCATTAGAAGTCATTGTAAGGGACTGTGGTAGACAAGCAGGAGCTAAGTCTGCAGACAGCACATGACCACATTCTCACGTATAGCAAGAAGTGGCAAGCAAGGTGTGTGCAAATCAGGTAGAACTTCATAACATAGTCGCTGTTTCTACAGATTGAGAGGAGCCAGCTCAGGTTAATTGTGCATTACAGGAGAATGCTCTCTTGTTGGTCCTACAGGAACTTCTCCAAGCATGACCCAGGGCAGACTTGCTGGAGGGACCGTATCCCATAATTATCCTTGGACTGTCCTAAAACCCCACAGGAGGAGCTGGAATCTGTAGTTGGGATAGAAAAACCCGAACTGACCTTCTCAGCCTGTTGTCACCACAACCCTCACCAGAAAAAAACTAATGGAAGGCTTTATGTTTTTTAAAGTGATTTATAAATAAAATATAATTTAATTAAATGACACAGCATGGGCACGACACTTAAACTAAGGCTGCTCTCCAGCAATTTCTCTCAATGACTGACATCCATCTCTTTTGTTGTCGCCACATAAGTGACAGACGTAAGCCAATGAAAGAAATCACTCTGAGTGAGCAGACAAAATTTAAGCAGAGTGCACTTGTTGACAGAGTGAAATGGTTTACTGGATCACCATAATTCAAGGCAAAAGGCTCTCACAAGAATACGCCATGGGGAAATAGAGATGTTTTTGTCAAACTTTAAAAAGGTTTCTCTGCTTATTCTTCTACAAATAGATTCGGACTGACAATTCACAATAATTGCAGTATATTACGGTAAATGTATAACCCCCTCTGTATTTGTAATACTGTTGACTTAGCTTGCTGCTTGGCTTTATGTTCAGAAGGCTCTGTTGTATAATAATTGTGAATGAGTATTCATTTGCTATTTGAACAACATCAGTATAAACTATTTAACCAACTACTCCTTAATTAATATTGGGTAAATACTGTTATTTCCCTAATACCAAATCTTTCAAAAAAAGCCAATATATCTTTTATCTGTTTGTCATGCGGCTATATCTTTGTGAGAAAAGCTGAGGAACATTCAATCTTTAACTTTTCCATTAAGGCCAAACTGTGCCCTCTTGGGTCACACAACAACCACGCTTTGCTACAAAAAGTTCTTTTTACCTGCTGGATGTCCATAATTGCATCGCAGTTCAGAGGTCTGGCTGAAGCCAGGTCATTTGACCCCAGCAAAGTTGAAATAATGCCATTTCGGTCTACCTTCCGGATCACAGTGCCATCCACAAAGTACATCAGACCATTTTTGTCCACGGCAATCCCTGTAAATTATGTCGAAGATGAAAGATGTGTAAGACATTCAACTGTGCCCTTATCTTTATGTATCAAAAATGGGGCATTGAGAAACAGCTACATGTGCTGCATTTGGCTTCGTATTATTCAGGCCACTGGATATAGCAATCACATCCCATTATTTAAATCTTCTCTGCCACTGTTGAATTATTGCATAAGGAATAAGTGGAAGAAGATTTATTGCATCATCACACCCACTCTCATCCCTGTTTTTGTTCATTCTTTCTTTCACTCTTACGTTTGTAGATTTAGGATGCATGTCTTTGTTTTAAGCTAAGATGATGTAACTGCTCCTTGTAACGTGTGTGTCTGATGAGTGCAGTCATGATGAACCTGTGTCTCTGATCTGAATAAATTAAAGTTGCAAGAGAAATGTCTGTCCCACCTAAGTAAAGTGCATTAATGCACTAGCATCCCACACATATACTATGGTGTGTTTTAAAAATGTATTGCAGGATTTCATAAAACGAATGCATTATGCAGTTGCAGAGAATACAGCACATGTCATTCCTGGGGTTATTTTTGACTGTGAGGGTTGTGCTAAGCAACACAAAAAAGTGAATTATTACTGGCATTGCAGAGAAAAAAGAGAATAAAAATAAATAATTCACATACAATGTATATACCCTGCCAACAAAAATGAGGGGATTTCAAAAGGAATATGAAGTGATTAAAAGTAAGCACTTGACTTAGTACATTAAACAAGATCTTTAGAAAAGCAAATGAAAAGTAAAAGGGAATTAATTACGTAAATGAGATGCAAGCTAAATGATCACGTTTGAGTAGCAAGTGACAGATTCATAGGGGTGAACAAAAGGATGTTAAACTATACGAGAGTGCCACACATTGACTGTTCAGTAGGGTGTATGGGTGTCACCCAAACCTGCCAAAACAAAGGCATGGACAGGGTCAGATTGTTCAGCAGTTCTTGTGGGATCCTCTTCATATTCATTTTTAAATATTCCCCAATTTTTGTGAGCAGTGTACTATATAATTGACTGATTTCTGATTGTGGTGACCTGAATGTATGGAGTAAATTACATATACTAAGTATCTACTTTATTAGAAACACCTGCCCTTTCACTACTGGAGCTTTCCTGTATGGAAATAACACATGCAAAGTGCAGCATAAAACCAACTAAGAAAGTTTTCTGTGGATCCACTTTACTGAAAATCTGCATTAGCATGGGAAAATTGAGCTATCTGAGTTCCTTTGAGTGAGGCACCATCATCTGTGTGTGACTGAGGAAAACTATCTAAGTAAGAAATGGGATCCTCTGAATGTATACACCTCATTGATGAAAGGGGTCAGAGATGAATTTTCAAGAATCATTTTGACAAATAGGCAGCGCACAGAACCTGCGTCTCTGATCGGGGCAACAGCACATATGGGCAACAGCAGATATGGGCAACAGCAGATGACCAGTTTGTGTGCTATTGCAGGCTGCGCGCTTATGCAGTGGCTATGTTTAAATTAAATTTAAAAGCTGTAAGGGTATTTCACAGAAAGGTACAAAGAAAGACACGACAGGCCAGCCCAGTGTACAGTACACATATGTATCACATATAGCAGGTGAATTGGAGCAGGGAAAGTAACAGATGGCGCTGGACTAACAAATATGTACTCTGTACTAGTGCAGTCTGTTGCCCACCTGATGCTACACTACTCTATTCCTCATTGTTTTTTCTCAAGGTTACTTTATTATGCATCAGATTTCACTTGCTCAGTTGAAGTCTAGACCATTTGGTACAGCTATAAAACAACTATAAAAACAAACAAATAAACAAAAAAAACACTGTTACCCACACTGTAACAATCAGAATTAAACTGGATTGGCAATAGCTAACCGAATATATCCATATCCAGCATTCATATGTCAGAACATGACACAAATGAATGCCTCAGTAGCATCAATAGTTGACACATCTGTAGTCTGTGTATGTAAATCTACTAGGTATTCCAATAATGTAGGTACAGTATGTTCCATAAAGAAATACATTATGAAAATCACTCAGATTTTCATACAATGAATGTGCTGTGCTGCTCCCATACCCCTTATTTTTCATAATATCCAGTGGTGGCAATATGAAGTCAATATACTTACAACACGTTTTTATGGTAGGTGTAGCACATAAAATAAGGAAAATACAAGCAAATGTGGGCTTAATTAATTGGTAGTGTAGATATATGTACAATGTATATTATTAGGAGTACTAGTAGAGCAAACCAGTGGACATATGCTGTATTTGCCTATATAATAAATGTTTAAAGTTTATGAACATCAAGCTACAACTAATTTTAGCTTTTCCTGTTCATTTTTCAAACAAGGCAGGATTCACCTGACATGGTTATATAACACTGCAATATGAGAGTGCGACACTTTGATGTGCTCCTTTACCTACGTGGAAGGAAATTGGATCAAATTCTACACTGGTTACTAAGAACAGGACTGCTGTTTAATGTAAAGCCATGCGAATGAATACTGCATATATAATGTAAAACTTTTATTTAAAACCTTGTTAAAACATATTCTGGACCTCTGTTTTCTGTCTGTGTTGGTGTTCTCTTACTTTGATGTTGATGCCAGATTGCAGATTGTTGGGAAATAGCCATTTCATTATTGGCAAGGCACTTTGAAGGGATGGGAGGTAATACTCCAAAAAATAGCCTTTCAGTGTCCCACCCACCTAATCGGTAATGCCATATAAGTGTGGCTACTTTATACTATTATTACTACCCCACCAAGAAAATCACTAGTCCCAGTCTTTTCAAAAATGATTTGGTCTTCTGTACTTTTGGCAATTCATGAGCATGCCTTAAAAATCCTTACTCTGAGTAAGGTTTTGTGATTTTTCTATAATTTGGTGTAATAGTACATTTTAGAATTATTCAGTACTTAAAGCTGCATGTTTCTACATTTTGTGTAGCCAAATTTGGTGCTGATACTCATAACCTTCCTAAAACTTGAATTAATGGGGTTTTTCTGTGAGAAGGCTTCAAGTCTGTGTGAGTGGATGTTCTTAAAGGTGAGTGTAATTTCAACACAAAATGTATTATTTACACACATTAATTAACCAAAATTAAAACTCTCTGATACAATAGGATATTTAATTATGTCTGCCGAGAAAACCTGAAGACTGAATAGTAAATGTAACGTTAGCCTTCTAAAAGTAAATTTAATAGTTTGCTTTATACATTGCTGTATTTAGGGCAGACATGGATGGATGGATGGATGGCTGGATGGCTTGCTTTCTCATGACTTTATGACTGTATATTTTACAAATATCTGATTATAAGTTAATAGTTAATCAAAACTCAAAATTATTTGTACTATTATGTGTACTTTGATATACAAATATTGTATATTTTTGTGGTCTCATTAACCGGATTCAACTGTATATAAATTTCTTATAGATCTTCTGTGAAATGTCACCTTGTCCTAAAATTCATTTACATAGGCTATTAAACATGAACACAGTTGCAGACAGACCTGATGCACATTTGAATGTAACAGTCTCAATTTGAGTAGTCTTTGCTATAATTAAATTTAATTTGATCAACTTTTTGATTTGGGGAATTATGAATTATGCTTCATTCCATTCAAGCCAGACCATTCAGCCATTAAACAAAACTTGGTTGGTGTCATATCTGTTATGTGCTACGAAGTAAAAAGTCTACATAGACACCAAGTGTACTGATTTGATACTTTTTTTCCAGGGGCAATATGCCTAATAAACTGGTCAGTAGTACATCTTTGGGACTTTATGTTGACAACTGATTAATACTATACCTTTGGGCCCTGTCAGGAGGGCCTCTGTGGCTGGTCCTCCATCCCCACAAAGATTCTCATCAAAAGGCAGACAGTGGTCTCCTGTTCCTGCAACTATTTCCACATTCCCTTGTGGTTCCACTTCTCCAGACAGCACTCGTGGTCGGTAAATCCGCCTGGAGTTGGTGTCTGACACATACAACTGTCCAGTTGCAGGATCTGTACTCAGGAAGTAGCGGTGTGCTGGGTTATTACTGGAGGACAGATTGAAAAATAACACTGTTGTTTGAGCCAATTTTTGAATGAGTCATGTGAAGTCAAGCTGAAACGGTCTGTTTCTGAAATTAGTAGTTTGGCACCCTTTACAGAGATGACAGCTGAAATTAGAAGGTGTTTGGAATAGCAATCAAGCTGGAGACACGTTCAAATTCTGCATGTTTTATTCTCACCTTTCTGTATAAGCTGCTGACAAGGAAAGCAGCAACGTGTCAGGATAAGATACACAAATCAAATGTGACTGAAAAATATTTAAGAAGGCACTAATGATGCCTTTAAGTTTGCCAAATCATTTTACTCGTTATGACTCCCAATCGAAAGAGGACTCTTGGAAAAAAGAACAGAGCTGTGATGTGCAGATCTTAATGACTGTCAACAGCTGATGGCATTTCATCAGGCTGTGCTTATTTGCATTCATTAAATCCATCAGTCTGCTCTTTAGTGAGTGAGTTAACGTTCCCCTAACAGCATGCCATTAGTATCCAGCGAAAGGCAAATTTGGGATGCAGGACACAGTATGAAGTAGTGACCTTCTCTTCAGGAAATGGATAAATATTGCAGGCTTTGTTATCAAAAGCTGTTTATATAGATGTTTTTACAAAAAGGACCAGACTGAAAATGAGGGCTGGACAATCCATAACCCAGAACATTTGCTTTTATAGTCACACCGAGAACCCCCAATACCCCATCCACTCAGATCTGAGTAGCATATGTTGTGATCGAGCAGGGGAAAAAGTAAAATAACTAAATTTGACATCTGTTTTGAGCTGAGCTGCCAAGGGGGGTTGAATCACATGACCTGATCTTGTTTTATGCTGTCTGAATTCTGGCGGTGGGCTGAAGTGGTTTGATATGATCTTTCCCCCTGAGCTTTTTTTTCTATCAATCAGTCAAAGGCAACCTGTATCATTTTAAGTGGTTTGTCTGTGCTGTTTTAGATAAGTAGTTCTGTAACATGGGTACATTTAGGTTTCTTGTGATGTTGCTACGTAATAGCAATCAGGAAATAAATTGCTTTACAAAAACAGGTCAGTCAATTCTTCCACTTCACATCTCTTAGAACCAAGAACTGAAAACTGGGCTCAGATGAACACAAGAAAAAAAAAGTTACTAACATTATAACGCACTATTTGTTGTTCCAGACTCTGTATGTCATAAAGTGTTTGTACCACCTGAACTGGCTACAATTTTTCTGGCTTCTTGCTGGGATTGTTTAGGAAATTCCTTTGCTACAGTAATGAGCACAAGGACAGTTGTCTGGTATGTCAGAATTCAGATTTTTAAATTGATATTTCATAAGGCATGGAGTCAAGTTTTGTGAACTGGTATATATGTTGTTCTACGTAGCCAGTTCAGTGTCATGGAGTGGGGCTGGTTGGATTTAAGTCTACCCTGAAAATATTTGGGTTCAGGCAAAAGTGGATAGAGCACTAGGCCATTTTAGGGCCTGGCAAGGGCAGCTATTTCAGTGGAATAATTCACCCTTCTAACCTCTCCTCCCTCAGGCACAGCCAATCATGTTACTACAGGCCTAGTTGTTTGCTAACCAAATGAATCTGCACCTGACACCTCTCTGCCCGAAACATGAACATAAACAGTGTATGTTGTTGTTTTCAAACCCTACCATGCACACTGCAGAACCTCACATTGCTTCATTCTTGAAAATTATTGCATTGTTACTCCAATGTCAGAACAGTTTGACAGTATCATGAACTGGCTGAACTATCAAACGACCTTTACATCACTTACCTATGTCTGAAATCTTTATTCCTTTGGATAGCATAGAGAAGAATACAGGCAACATGTAAATACCCAGTAGTGCATAAAGAAATGAAACAGAGAGACATGTCATTTTTATACATTTTTATAATGTTCATTAATCAAACTGACAAGTGACTCGTCCAATCCTTCATGCATCCAGTCAGTCATAAGATCAATTCATGCTTCAGCTCAAGTGTTCTCCTCCCTGCAGATAAAATTCAACCCTCACACTTTCCCTGAAGCTCAGCTCTTGTGTGTCTTTAGAGTTTTTCTTAAGTCAGAGAAGTTCACTTTGATGTCCGGCAGAGCAAGAACTAACTCGTTTAAAGTTTCATAAGACACATTAGGGGCCAAACTTCATTTTCAATAATGAGAATATTAAAAGTAAAAACAAAACAATAACACCAACAGCAAAAACTCAAAACTAAAATATTGTATTGGACACAATATAGAGCAAAAAGAGCAGGTAATAGAAAAAAGATAGATTGTGTATAGTATGGATTATATAAATCCCCATGGAACTGAGAAGAAATTCACAGACTTATTCAAAAGTGCACTTCTGGTGAAACAGTTTTAGATCCATCTGAGCATCCATTCAGGGGAGGGAACTCTGGGGGAAAATTGAGAGTTGTTTTCCCCTATAGTACAGTATAAATATCACTATAAATAAATAAATTAAAAAGTATATATATACACTGCTATAATGTTGCAGCAAGCATAACATTCTCCACTGTGTAGCCAGTCCCTGTTACCTCTGTCACATGTGCTCAGATGAAACCTGCTCTCATCAGTAAAAAGCACAGGGTGCCAGTGGGCACCTCCATAAATCCTGTTTCTAAAGTTGGACTACCTGTAGTGTCTGTAGGGTCCAGGTATCGCACCATGGCAGTTGTAGTTTAGCTGACCCTAGCTGACTGCAAAGCTAATTCAAAATCAGCCTAAAAAGAGGGACAAAATATCAATGGCCTCCACCTATTAAATCGTTCTTGGTTTAGGTTTGTGTCATTGATGGTCCTGCAGTGCAGACGTTGATAAACAAACACGTTGATTAACAAACCCCCTTTGCTACTTAACTGATCAGATCAATATCTCAGAAGCTAAAACTACACCCATGTATAGTGTGGCCATCTACATGTCATTCTTAGTATTACCTGTTGAGCATAATAAAACCTGTAACTTATAGCTACATACATTGCAGTGCCACATTTCAAACAGCAGTTCTTTTGGTAGCACCTTTGGCACCCTGCTCTGGAATCGTTTTTTCACTGTTTATCATTCCCTTGCATCCATTTTCACCTCTATGTGCATCCCACACTTACCTAAGCTCCATGATGCTGGAGACATTTCCCAGTGAATCTATGCGCCTGATGTAGTTGAAATCTCCCACATAAAGACTTCCATCTCGACCCCATGCTAATGCAACAGGTGCTAGCAGCTTGTTACCCCCAGCTGGGGCATTACAGCTGGGGCAGGAGATGCTTCTTCGTCGACCATTTCCCATTATGGTGCTGATGACTGGGGGCAGCTGGGACAGAAACACGTTTTGTCCATTTCCTTTGTACAGGATCCCTAGGACACAAGAACAACTCATTAAGCCTTGATAGTTCACTGCAGGTTTAAGATAAGCTAAGTTTTCACTCTATTATTTAGACTAATGACACTTTATTGGTTCTCCTCATTTCCTTTATGCAAGATTTATAAAACCCAAGACATGTAAGAGTCTAGCTTTCAAAAAGCTGACATTCTTCCGGGATAGATGTGCTGTAATTAGTACTAAACATAATGGTACTACCTTTCACTTGTGGGAGTGCAGCTTTGGAAGGTTTACCAGAAAGTTCCCTATAGGCTTCACACTGGATTTGGATATATTTGGTTATATGTGTCATTAACAATATACATTTACAGTACTGTGCCAAAGACTTAAGCCACCCATAGATTAAACTCACAATGCTTTTGCAACTGTATAATGACATATATAATTTTTTTGTCTCTTTATTGGAATGTAACCAGAAAAGACAGGGAAATTAAAATGCAATATTTAAAATATGAATGAAATTACTTTCTATAAAACATTTTGGACATATGGTGTAAAGCATAGGGGACCAATATTGGCAAATTCTTCTTTCTGATGTAGATAGGGATAATAGCCTCTTTGGCCAATACTGCTTGATCATCTATATGCACACAGACCATTTATCGGTTTGAGTTTGTGAACACCAGGTGCATTACAGATAAATATTTTTTCTGTATTATCTGAATTTTTTTGCCTCACAATGGCTTCAAAGAACAGCTTCAAGGAGAAGTGGCATGAGCATAGGACATCAATAATTCACAGCAAGCACCATGTCGGAGTACCTGCACTCTCTTTGCTATATTAATTTGATCAATCAGTAAATGGCTTTGATTGACAATATTATGTTAACCTACTTTGTAAGCAGCTGGTCTAATTAGCAACTAAGGTCTAATGCTCTTTCTGGTTTTAACATATGTTTATCATTAAGCCGCCTGCCAACTTTTGTGCATGATTGACTTAAAGAATCAAGTGCATTCCCATTCACTATGCATTCACATAATGCCAGAGTGTCCACTTCTAAGATTGATTCAATCTTATCAGTTATTGCTAAACTATTCGGGAACTCATAACAGACACACAAACAGTTTCTTTCTCCATGCCAACACACTCATTAACAGCTGATAGTTACAATTACCTAAATGTTGCACATTATTGTTGTTGCACTACAATGCATACTGCACCTTACTCACTTAAAAGGACACTTACCTCATTATACTTACAATGTTATAATTGTATAGACTTTAATTTATATGTACCAATATACTGTACTAGAGAGACACCATCAACCGGAACCAAATCCCTTGTGTGTGTTAACATACTTGGCGAAATAAAGATTACTGGTATTCTGATTCTGATAAGAAATCTTACACAAAAAATCAATTAAAAGCAAAAACAAAGAACATTAAAGAAAAAGCAAAGTGACGTAAAAATTTTTTTTTCAGATACGTTGAAGGTATCATATGGATTTTGCTTATCATTTTAAACCTCTGTTTCTAGTAATTTTAGTTGTATGGTGGTGTAGTGGTTTGAACTGCCACAGCAGAGCTCAGAGATCCCCTGTTCGATCCAATTCCTTGACTTGTCTCTGTGAAATTTGCAAGTTATTCCCATTCCTACATGGGTTTTCTCAGGCTACTGACATTTCTCTTCCACATACCAAAGATAATGTATAATAAAGTATGAGGGAATATGTGAATGTGCCCTGTGGTGGATTGGCACCCTGTGTAGAGTTGTTCCTGCCTTGCCTAAACAAGAGAGGTATGACCATCTGCTATCTGTTGAGTTACAATAGTCGAGGTTGAATAAAATGGAGGTATGAATAACTGTTCCATTGTCTTCAGGGACAAAAAGGATACAGAAATATCTAATTTCAACATGCCATGTAGCAATCTGTCCTCTACATTAAGAACTGCTGTTGAGGAATTGATTGAGGGTCAGCGGGGACATACGGACCAATATCTGTCTCTTTTCTCATTCAGTGAGTTCAAATCTCTTAACTAAAATGAATTGCTATGCGGATACCTCTGACCTTGACACAAAGACAATTCAATTGCATGGCTTTCTTCTACTGCAGTTATCATTAATTAATGAAAGCCTTTCTGTCTTGATCTTGTTCGAAACCTTTGATTTTATTGTATGTTAAATGTAGCATAAAAGAGGAGACAAGACAAATGAATAGCAAATTAAGGCCTGCTCTGGGAAATCATTTGTAAGACAGCGGTGCAATAAATATAGTTCTTTTTGTGGAAACAGTGGTCCATGATGGTCTTTAAATCCTGTGTGGGGCTTGCAATGTGAAGGCCGAGTGGTACATTTATGGAACCCTGTGACGTACTGACACCCTGTCCAGGATAACTGCTTGTGTTCTGTAAATTCTGTGTGACAGCACCATGTCTGAAAATCATATAGACACATGAACCATTTCAGCTCACCAGAGTGCCATTCTTTACCCGTTCACATGTAAAAACAGCTTTATCCCTGATCATTGAAACTGAGCTCTGGTCAGAGGAAATGTGAATTTGTGAAATGTCCTACCTCGTTTTGAAGCAACAGGGTTACATGTGTCCAGGGCTCCAGTAGATTTTCTATTATAGGTGTTTATGTAGGGGCTAACAATATACCCATTCGCCAGTCAGAGGTTATTAAGGCTAATTTTGGTTAGAGTTGATGAAGTTTATGTCTGATGCAATAAGAATTTTTTCTTTCACTTTTGTTCCAGTACCAATTCCAGCCCCACATACTAAGATGTCTCTCCACTTTAGTTGTTTCCTTCCATCAGTAACAAGTTCTACAATGCCCCCACGGACCCCACTGGAGGACAGTAACTCTCTTCCTACTTCGGTTGGCTGGGAATGATGTGCCTCCAAGGACTATAGCAAAATAAGTCAAAATAATGCCTATATGCATATCTTATGCTATTTTATTCAATATTAATAGTTACATTAGTTTTATTCTTACACTTAACACCTGAGCCACATAAGGGTGAGGGGTCCCTTTTTGAGTCTTGGTTCTCCCAAATTCTCTTCCTTATGTTGAGCTAAGCTTTCTCATTTGGGATTGGAAATAGAAGATGTAGAATAGAAATATATAGAATAGAATAGAAATGTAAAGCTGCTTTGAGACAATTCTCCACTGTAAAAAGCACTGTATATATACATTTGACTTGACTTTACTTAATGACAGTTAATGTACATTCATTTTCAACCAAGGTCTTTTAAGTTTTATTAGCCAATCAATGCTGTGGATCCAAAAGTAAGAGTGCGAAGAGCGAAAGTCTGTTGTTCGAATGTGTTTTCTATATGTGTAACTACTTACCAGTCATGTGCTTGCTTTGTTCATTATCACATGTTTGGACTAGAGAGTGTTGGGCTGAGACTGACTTTGTTCATATGTTTGATACTTTTTTGAAACTCAGGTTTGTGTGTATGACCTTCTGCTACTTATTTGTAGCAAGCTGTAAATAGTGTTTGCAAGTGTATGTGCCTGCCCTATTGTAAGTAGTACATATTTGTGTTTCCCCACTACCTGTATATTATATATCCAAAAAGTACACAAACTGGTTCTCATTGACTTGTTGAGCCTAGGTTTCATCTGACTGATATTCTGTGTTGTTTAGAATACTGTCAATGTCTCAATGCATTTTTTGGGTTCTTAAGTACCAGGTCCTTCAAATCATCATCTTTAGTGTTAGGTGTCCCCCTACACAGGAACGTAACCATACAGTACTGTATTTTCTATAATTATTGTTATTGCTCATTCGTAGTGTTTATGTTTTAAGCAATACTACTGGCATAGCTGTACTTAATGATCTTCTGTTACTGTAGTAAGAACTGCAGTTCTTATTTAAGACCCATGACTCTGTATTAAAACCATCCAAACACTGACCTGACATTATATTACTTCTCAACAGACTTCTATGCAATTATTGTGCCAATAAAACTGAGCTGCAGGTAATGTTCCACCATCAAATAATATCTCCTCAGTCAAGCTTTTGCAGCATTTTTTTCCACAGATTAAATAGCAAACAGGTTGAAGCTGCTCAAAGCATCAGGTAGGCTGTAGCCCTTCATAATATAAACCTATAACATGCACCTGCACCTCATAAAATGAAGCATGAGTGTATATATGAGTATTCTAAGTGAACGTAATAAACTGAAAATGCGGGGTAAAAAGTTTATACCATCCTGGGAATGTAGATTAAATATTCCTCATTCTTGCATAATGACCATTGATTATTCTGCTCATATGTCGTATGATCAAACTTCATTCATATAACAAACACGTTAATAAAATGTCAAGCAAACAATAATATGCATTGTGTAATCTGTCAGGTGCAGTGTGATATTTCTAGAACTAAACCTCCCCAATAAATTGGCATAAATCGAAGCGGTCTGGGTTCTGTCATGCACATAATGAGCTCGCATGGTGAGTTTTATGGGTTGAAGGAGATCAGATCGATAATCTTCTCAGTCTGGAAGAATTGGGCCTTGGTTTCAGACACTAAATCTCAATTGCCTTTTGCAGTGTAATGCTGCTGCATTAATCCTGCACATCTATCATTGTTTTAAACTATGAAGAAAAACATATGGGGCCTGGGTTTTGTCTGACATAACAGAATCCCTAACCAGTTCATGCACTTTTTACACCATCAACCATTTTTAAGAAACCTCACACACATTTAGATGCATTCCAACAAAACCTATTTTTCAACAGTTCACCACAGCAGTGTTTAATATTCTGGACTACTGACCAAAAGGTTGAGGGTTCAAATCTCACATACACCAAGCTGACACTGTTGGTCCCTAGAGCAAAGTCATTTACCTTGGATTGTCTGAATTGTTTCCTCTCTCCATTTTTGTTCTGGATAAGGATGTTTGCTAAAGGCTTTCAATGTTATTGCCCCAATAAATGCACTGAACACAAGCACATCACTGAGAAAATATCTGTAGTTCATATACCGTGGGGGCCAGTCAGAGTCCACTAGTACAAATGCTTGTAGGAATCTTTGTAGAGAATGATTCATGAGGCAGAATAATAGAGCATTTATGGTGTACTTGAAGGCAGAGAGAGTGAAGCATATCATCACACAATGCTCTTTGGAAATGTGTGAAAGCATGCTGGGATAACAAAGATCATCAGATTTTGCAGAAACCTGTAGACTATACCAGCTCGAGTGCACACTGGTATTACAACAAAAAGGGGAAACATAGCCAATGCAAATACATTCTAAAGTCATTTTTATCCTTCCTCTTAAATTGTTATGCTTGTTGCAAGATTTGTAATGCAAAATGCTGTATTAAGTTACATGCTAAACAGAAGCACTTTTATAAGTGGTCTCAGACCACTGGCCCACATTGCATTTGACATCCTAAGAATGTTTATTGTATCCTGAGCCATCAGTCAAGTTTTATATGATATTAAGCTTCATACATAGAGATGAATTACATTATGTTTCAGCATTTGGAAGTTCACATTGTTTCTGATTCTACATATATACACTATTATATATTCCGCATATAGTGTATAAAGTTGTAGACCGTAGTTCAGTTCCTTGTGGCAGGTTCAACTAACTAACTAAAGCAAATAATTATCTTGATCTTGTAAGCCATATTTATCTTCCTTTCTGGCTGTTCTGCCTAATTAGAGTGCTTATTATTTCTCACCTCAGGCCCCTAGGGTTATTGTTTATGCTGTGTTTCCATAGCTAGTTTGGGATGCTTGTTATACCTTATTTTGCAGGTTGCTGTCACTTTGAGCAAATTACTGATACTACATTGGTCATTTTGATCACTCTGTTTGGTTTATATTTAGTAAAACTTTATGAGCCAAGCATCTAAAGTATAGTCCACGTGATTAATCATATGTAATCATAGGTACACCTTGCTAGTATTGGGTTTTTACTCCCTCTTACCTTTATAACTGTCTTAATATTTCATATCATTAGTTCAACAAGGTGTTGGAAACATTCTTTAGAGACTTTGGTACATAATACAATGATAGCATCACACAGTTGCTGCAGAATTGTCAGCTACATATCCATGATGCAAATATCCCATTCCACCACATACCAAATGTGCTTTGTTGGATTGAGATCTGGTGTCTGTGGAGGTCACTGGAGCACAGTGATCTCTGTCATGTTCAAGATACTAGTTTGAGATAATGTGAGCTTTGTGACATGATGTATTATTCCACTGGAAGTAGAAATCAGAAGATGGTACAATGTGGACATATAGGCATGGACATGGTCAGCCACAATACTCAGGTAGGCTGTGGCATTGAAGGAATTCTAATGTGTTAAATGTACGCCAAGAAAATATACCCCACACACCCCCTTTGCCCCTGAACTGTTTATACAAGGCAGAATGGATTCATGTATTCATGTCAAATTCTGAGCCTAACATTCAAGACATCTGGCAACAACAGGAAAGTTTTGCAGATCTTTTTTTATAACCCTTAGAAAAGACTATGCATGAAAATTTCATCAGGTTGTCTAAACCATCTATACTTGCCCAAATGTAATGAGGTTCTGCCATGTGATTTAATGTTTGTGTTAACAAGTAGTTGAACAGGTGTACTTAATAAAGTGACTAGGGAAAGTTTTACAAACATATAAATCAGAAGGGTTAATTTCTTAGCTCCAGCTTTTGCATCATTAAGTAGAAATGCTTTTTCTTGAAAATTAATTAAGTCAGTCCCCCAAAAATACATCCAAGCCTCCATAGATATTGTAAGTAAATTAGCTTTCACAATTTTTTTTGGCTGTTATAAAGGCATATGTGTTCCACAAGCAGATGCTCAGTATATCAGGGACATTCACATGCTTTTAGACCCAGGCAGAGATAAGAGTTTTTTCTCTGTTATATTCACAGGCACTTTCTTATAGATGAGTGGCTATCAGACATAACTCAACTGCACACTCAACTGGCTGAGTGTCTTTACATTATCAGGCACTGAGACAAATGGGTCTGTCAAACACATAAGCTGTCTTTGGAAAATTAATTATGTCGCTAAGAACCAATGTCTGTGACACTTTTTTTTTAAATCTTTTTTTTCGTGATCTACAGTCATGCAAGGAATAAAAGGTGCCATGTTCACATTTTAAAGCCTTTGTCTAATTATCAACTAGATTTGCATGTCATAGCTGAGTAAAGCCAATGTTGTTGTTCCAATAAAACACTGGACAAATATTTTAGAACACAATAAATCAATTTATATTGCAGTTATGCATGTACTAGGAATTTAATTAACACTGCTCAGATTCGCATATTAGCAGAGTAGCACAAGGTATTAAATGTGATGCAGGTTTTTAAAAGACAAAACAAGTACATCTTGCTCCTGTGCACAGTGATTTTGCTAAGGTTCATGGCTCCATATTTGCAGGAGTAAGTCTCCAAATCTACAAATAGCCCTTTTATTTTGCCTAACCTTAAACATAGGAATATAGAGTTTACTAGATGCTAATACATTTTTGACTGAAAACAGGTTCTTTGTTCAGATACCCCAACCAAGCTTTGTTTGAGGTTGTTGTTTGTTTTGGCATATAAGAAATAATGGTTATGCAAAAAAGAACTATCTAATACAAATAAGAACATATACTGCTAAATATAATTGGAATCATTATTGTTAGGGTTCATACCTTCCCCCGGTGCGTTCAGCCGTCCTCACCGGTCCCCATTACAGAGATCGGTGGGACGGCTTTATATCCACTATCTTAATTATGTCCAGATCCCGAACAGCTGCTTCGCGTCCTATAAAGGCG
>JAVSBV010000138.1:8907329-8927454 GCA_033117975.1 Parotocinclus spilosoma | reverse complement strand
GGCAAATGGCAGGAGGAGCAATGTGGAGATACTGCTGCTGTACGGGAGGAGAGGCTGGTAACCAGGGTAGAGCTGGGGCCCTGGATAGGGAACACAGAGCAGAGAACACACCGAGAAAACAAACAAAATAACATAACAGGGGTTTAGACAGGCAGGAAAACACTGGAGAGGAAAACGCTACACTGACGACTACAGGAGGAAAGGAGAGGGCTAAACTAATGCTGGGTAGACACTGGAACAAAATAACAAACACTACAACAGCAAAAGGATAGCGGGAAAAACAGAGACGAGAAAACAGGGAAACTAGAGATGCTAAATAGAGCAGGTAGAGGCAGAGGGCAGGTGAACTGAACGAGGCGGCGACCGGACGGGACCGAGAGTGCCCGGAGAGAGAGAGAGGATGAGGGAGAGCGAGGGACAGGGAGATAGTGAGAGTGTTAGTGGGGAAAGAGAGAGAGAGCGTTAGTTCACCCAGATAGCAGGGTTTAGTACCGGAAATGGAAATGTTAGTGGGGAAGACTAACAGTACGTACCCAGGCAGGGATGCGCTGGAGGGGCGGGCTAGGGTGAGACCTAACTCAACCCCAGCCGACCCAGAACCCACCACCTGGGAACACACACAGGAACAAAAAACGCTCCGAACGAACTGCGAGAGGGTAAAGGGAAAAGGAGTGAGAGAACTACGGCTATAGACAGACAAAACACTGGAGCGACAATAAAAGGACGCGGACAATTCAAACACGCACACACGCATACACAGTACACAGAGATCTAAAGCTAAAGGGAAAAGGAAGGAGGGGGGAGAGGGTGAGCGGAGGACAAAGGGATGCACACAGCTGATAACTAAACACACTAGTATATGCAAACGCGCATTATTATCAAACGCGGAAAATTATCACTTGGATAGCGCTCGGTATGTAGCAAAACAGCAAAACAATACTTCAGACTCGATCAGCGAAACGGGAAGCCTTATAAAGAGTAGGATAGGAACTGGAAGTTATGAGCCACACCTGGTGAAGAGTAAAACTGGATTTCTCACACACAACTGTGTCTGATTCCGATTTATCTGAATAAGATATCTGATAAAGAAAGCTGGATTTAGGTTTAGTAATCAGGGTTTTTTTTAAACGAGAGTATGTTGTTTGCACGATCACTTGAATAGTAAGTCAACTACTGATCAGATTATTAACTGAATGTAAACAAAATTGCTCACAAAATTAGGGGATATTTCAGAATGAATATGAAGCGAATAAAAAAATAAGCAAATTGATTTTATTTCCTTCAACAAGGTCATCGGAAAAGAAAATTCAACATATTTAAAAACTATAAGGTCTCATTTCAAAATATAAAATCAATAAATGAATAAATAAAATAACGTTACATACACATTACACATACACATCCACGTGTCTGCGTGGGTTTACTCCAGGTACTCCGGTTTCCTCCCACAGTCAAAAGACATGAATGTTGGGTTAATTGGTCTCCAAAGTGGCCTTTATTGTGTGACTGTGAGTCTTACTGTGTGTGTGCCCTGTGATGGACTGGCACCCTGTCTAGTGTTATTCCTGCCCTTGCGCCCAGAGTTGCCATTGGATTGTGCAAGGGGTTAAATAAATATCTGTCATGTTTATACATGTGTGCCTGTGAACGAAGGGGCAATTTCATATCAGGCTGCATCCTTAATGACAAACTATAATAATAAACAGTGTGTTGAATGTAGTGCATTACTAGGGTAACAACTAATGCGCTGACTAGACTGACATGTCATTTACAGTAGTAAAGCATTTACAATAGTAATAGTATGTGTATTAGTACAACATTTTAAGATAAAGTATTTATATTTGCCACTCACTATAGATAACCATTTATCTTTAAAAGTTACATAATACTATATGTGTGGGTTATAATTATTTAATAAAGCTATAAAACACTTTGTTACAACAGATTGCATTCAAACTAATCACTGTACATTTGTTTCTGAAGCATCATCAAGTTACTGTAGACACTAAGCTTCCATTATCAAAGTAATGCATGTAAATCCAACTGTTGAAAAACGTACATTCTCTTATAACATTGACAAGCCAAAAAATAACTGTCAGATTTTGTATTTGGAAGCGGTGAAAGTATGTAAAAAGTAAAACATGTTGCTTAAGGGTTTTTAAGACTTAAAAAAAAATCTTAGGCAGCTGTAAAAAAGAGTAGGGTGGGATTTTTAAAGAATTTACAACCTGTACTCATATAACTAGTTATTATTAATGCAATGAAATAAAACACTAATGATCCAGAAGACTACGTTTACATACAGCTCATTAACTGTAAAGATCAGTAACAACTTAGAATTCAAACCACACAGTGCTGTGGGTACCCTGGTGTTGGCAAATACTTTCCGAAATGCACATGCACATAAGTGCTATTTTATTATTTATAGAGATTTATAGAGCTGGAGCAAATTATGGTGGCCTTGAAACACAAACCAAAACTCAGCTACTGCATCAGAGACTGGTTGAGTGTAAGCCAAAAACTTTTCTCTCCCCATTTCTTACAGTACAAACAACATTTTATTAATTCATTCTTTATTTTACTTGATTTAGTTTTTTTTTTCTTTTTAATAATCTTTCAAGCTTTTGATTTTCCACCATAAATTTGGTTCAAATGTTTTATTATTGTTATATGTTGATTATTTTATTGTTTTCATCGTGTATGCTTGTTACATTTAAAATTGGGGTGGTTGGATAAACCGCATTATTTGTAAAAAGCACAACACAAATGTATTTTAATTACTTTGAGAAGCTGTAGCTCTTTTGAAATAAAGTGCAGCTGTCTTCTTATTTGTGGCATGAGTCAGAATCTTAGGAAGCAACATTTTGACAGGGTAAGATTTAAGAGTTAATTACCAATATGGTAGGATATAACCAGTACACTAACGGCTGCATTAACATTTATTTTTGTACCAAGAAAAAACAAAGTGGGCCAGGACTCTACAGAATACAGACAGGATTCATCCATGCTCCATTTACAGGAAAATGTGTTTCTCTAATCTTCTACTTTCCTTTTCTAATGAACCCATTCAAATTTAAGCCTCAGTTACCTGTTCTTAACTGACAGGAGTAGCTGTTGTGGTCTTCCCTTGCTGTAGCTCATCTGCTTCATGTATTGCACAATCAGATATATAAAAATATACATTCACTACAAAACACACATTCACCAAAATGAACACACATGACTGTGCAGGCTCACACAGCCAAAGCTAGTCACATTTGGCTAAGATTAGCCAAATGAAACTGTTCTCTAAGCATCAGTGGCACAGCTGGGCTTTTAAGTGGGCTCAGTGTTAACGATGCAAATGGTTTGCTCTAGAAGTCGTGGTCTTCTCCTTTGCTGTCTACAGCAAAAAAGGCCGTGGCTTTGGGTGGGAAGATATTTTTCCTCTCTAGCAATGGAAAACTCATGACACACTCCAGAAGTGAAGTGTAAAGTGTGTATGTCTCGGGCCAGAATGCTCAGTGGCATTGTTGCATTGACTGATGAATGTTTGATGGAAAGTTATTTTACAGCTGATGAATCTTGATTATATGTGGAACAAGCTGTCAGTTCATTGTGTATACATGCAGTGGGGGATAACGTTCTGAAAACACTAGTAAAATGCTTGTTTGAAACGTTGTGGAAAATAATTCACACTGCAGTTATTTACCCCCAAACCCAATTTCATATTTTATAACAAATTAAGTGTTGACTGTCATGAACTTTCCTTCAGAGTCACATAAACCCCGTCAAGCATTTAATAGGACACTTGAAGACATTTGGAATACTGTGAAATCATGCTTGGATAAACTGGTTCTACAGATTTTTCACAGGAGTCACAGGACAATAAACACTTAATTTTATACATATTAGATGATTTGCCATGAAAAACACAGAATAATGGAAAATAGAATTGTTTCCATTAGTGGACTTTTATTTTGGCACCCATTACCAGGCATGAAAAAATGAGGCAAAGCTTCTGATGTCTTAACAAGAAATAACTGGTAAGAAAATTATAATTCACTTTATTTTCATTCTATATTGGACAAGGTTGCCTGAATGCTGGTGCCTAGGCTCTGGCATAGGGTTCATGGCAGGAACAACTTTAGGCAAGGCGCCAATCCATTGTAGGACATACACTCATAAACACTCACAAATTAGGCGGACTCTACAGTTAACAGTTAATTTAATACGCATGTCTCTGGATTGTGGGAGAAAACCGGAGAACCTGGAGTAAAGCCGCACAGACACAGGGAGGACACCTTCAATTGAACCCAGAATCTTCTTACTGTGAGGCAAGAACTAACACAAGACTGACTGTTCAAAATCTTTCAAAACTATATTTCTTGTCTGCAACAGTCCACCAGGCTCACACTTTGCCTTTGAGACCAGATTTGAAAGCTGTACATAATATCTGGTCATTTTTCAGCTACTTGTCAACTGCTTGAAGCCAATATCATTGAGTGGAATAACATTAGTTTTGCATTCCCTCTCGGCATTTTTTTGATTTAATAAATTATGATTAACAGTAACACTCTTAGAGGTAATCTAGAATTAGTAGAGGTAGTCTAGAAAGGTACATATATACAACATAACACCTGCAAATCTTAATGTAACTATTAAAGCTGTATGGGATTATTTGCTTTCCACTTTGTGGAATAGTTAGGGAATCACCACTCTCTGCTTCTCTGTGGACATGTACCATAGAGAAAGTGAGTTACGGTAGTTAGTGTGAAATTTCTTGAAGTGCACAATGTCCTGACCTCAGCCTCATTTAACACGTTGAGGGGTCAGGCAAGGCCTTATTGCAAACCTTTGAGAAAGAGAAGACAAAGATTACATTATGCACTTAGGGATGTTATGTTCCTGTGTGGAAAATTTTTGGCCATGTGATGTGTGTGTCTTACATGTAAATTGCATAATATATTTGATTTGCTTATGCTAATCTATTCCAGAGAACAAACAGAATTTAATCTGTTATTTTTAGCATGAGGGAGCATTACACAGCTTGTATACATATTTTTATACTGTATTTCACTTAGATAGCTTATAGGATTATGATTAGAAGAGTTTGTGCAAAACTCCATCAAGAAAAGCAGATTAGAATTTTAATCAATCTAATTCAATGTGTTTAGCATGATGAGCTAAAATGCTAATAATCTCTAGGTGTCTTAGCTTTTTACATAGTTTATATGTGTCTTAAATGCTTAGTTAGACTCATTAGATTAATGTTTGATGAACTGATGCTTCTGTTAATGTAGTAGCAATTCATTTGTGCATGTGTTGTGTTTAACATGATTATTTAAAATGTTTTGGAGTTAAAGAAAAAGCTCAAGGCTCTTAGATGTACTATTAGCTTAGTGTAGCTTATAAAAATTTAAAGGATTAGGCATTGATGAATCTCTGGAAAACTGGAGATTAAGCAATACATTTGTTAAAATTAGCACGGCAAGCTTAAAATAAAACAAGCATAGGTTATGTTAATAGTTTATAGAGCTGCACGCATAGATGTGTGTGTGTGTGTGTGTGTGTGTGTGTGTGTGTGTGTGTGTGTGTGTGTGTGTGTGTGAGTGTGCGAGAGAGAGAGACTCTATGCTGAAGTGACATGATGACCATGCTTGTCTGTCAGTACTTCTACTCAGAGTTCAGAATGAATGACCAGAGTGTGAGATAGGAGCCAGGAGAAGTGTTGAGTGAGATTGAGATGTTGTATGTGTATCTGTGTGTTGGGAGGGTGTTGTACAATGCTTTCCTCAAGATTGCAATGAGGGATGTTATACTTCCAGCCATGTGATCACCTTCAAATGTGTGTGCTATGCTAAGAGTGGTTTCTCTCACTCTATATGTATGTGTTTGTTAATGTGCATATTGTTGTATTGTTATTTACATTTACAGCTCTTTTTTTTTTGCTGTTGCATCTCTGCATGTACTGGTCTAAATAGCCTAAAAGCCTATATAGCCTAGCACAAAAGCAGAAGTACAGGCTGGATAAATTACCAGTATACTGTAGAACAGGCAGGGGTACTCTTACTGTCACTTCATTTTACATGTTGTGTATATATTATACTGTATATAGGGTATATACTGTATGTACGTTCTGCTCTAAATACACAAATATTCTACTCTAAATATCCAAATAGTCACGTTTCAGCTTCATAAGAAATCATCTGACCACCTAAAATAAGAGAGCAAGGAAATAAATACAAGTAGGTAATATTTAACACTGGACATTGCTTTGGTATCATTTTTACTGACAAAGCACATTTATCAAAGATTAGGGTGTTGCAGGTATCTGTGTAAAAGTAACATTGTCTTGGCATTGTTTAGCAAATATTTAAGATGCAACTGTATCTCTCTAAGATGCAACCTGTATTCCTCTCCAAAAAAAACTGTTTCTAAACACAGACTTCAGGAGAACAAACCAATCTGTGTTGACATGAAACAGAAAATAGTCTCTGAGACAAATTCAGTCGCACAGAACTGTTTAGGTATCCATTTTGAAAATATATTTTGTTGATATTGACTTCTGCAGGACACAAACTTAAGCATAACAAATAATACTAAACTGAAAAGAGCATTAGCAAGTGAATTACAATCTAAGGCCAAAAACTACTAGTGTGTTATCTAGATAGGTGCCTCAAAACTTCATAATCAATTCATAACTCCTAACCTTAACCCTATATAATTTCATGTTTTTTAGTTTCTTTTAGTGCTTTTTTTATTTATTCATTTATTTATTTATTCCAAACATGTTTTAAAATGCAGGCAAATATGTCAAACTTCAATCTAAAGCAGATGTAGTGGTAACTTCAAAGTGGTAAGTCATCAAAGTATGTCATTTGACCATTGTCCAACCATTTTATAACACATAACCTAATAATAATTTTTGTTAAATAAATAAATAATGTACAATTTGTTCTTTCTATGTCTGGTCCTGGACTACCATCTCAATTGTGTTGCTATTGATGCTGCTGTATTCCATACTTATCTTATGGTACTTTTGGAAATCAGTATTGACCTTATTGGCATCAGTGATGGTAAATCTCTGATCATTCAGATGTGCAGCATATTGCTGATTGTTGAACTTTTCACTATGTGGGCTGCTGTCTTCAAAGACATTTGCAAGTTAGATGGTTGGAGTTCATTCAGTATATGTGGCCAGACCATTCCTGTCAAGTTTTGGATTTAAAAATAAGGGAAATTTTCCCCTGCGCACTTCAAACCGTACCACCAGCCCAACCTAGGTTCAGTATCCCTTACATTTTAAGACAGGTTTACAATAAATCTGAAATAATCACCTGTGAACCACTTATAAACTACAATTAGATGATCAGAATCTTATAGGCCTACATTTGTTGACATTCCTACATATGTAATTCTCATTATACAGCCTAAATACAAACACAAAAAGTGATTAAAGCACATTTATTTATTTTACATAATTTTAGCATATATACACATTGCTTGTCTTAAAGTGAAATATTTTATTTTCATTACACATTTTTAGTATCTCATGTTCACTCATGTGGTTCTCTGACATTCACTGACTTATATTACAGAGTTGTTGCAGACTTTTCATCCTTTAACACTTTTTTGAAAGGAGTGGATTTGTGGGCGGTGCCAGAGTGGTTAATTTTACATGCGAGTAAAGCCCAAACAGTGCTGTTGTCTAATGACATTATATTTTTTGTAACAATCTTTCTCACCAGTTATTGCGAGGTTAGTGACATTTCAGTTTGAAGAGGCACAGGAATGTTTTGTAAAATGATAATATAATATGGGTAAAACACTGTAGTTTCCCAGCCAAAACGGGAGACTTGACAGGTATGGGCCAGACCCTTGCAAAATTGATCTTATAATGTCCTCATTTGTTGTGGGTTGCTGATTTTATCTTTTCTGTGATGCATGCAATCTCCATGTTTTTTTTTCAATCATTGATTAAACTCTGTGTTGTCTATTATAAATTAATTGATTCAGCCATTATTTGACAGCTAGTGCGTGTATGTACATCCAGCGGTACTCCAGGCAGGTTAGCATATTCATATATGCACTCTCAGATCTAACCAGTATCATGTGCGAGAGACACTTGAGAGCCTGGCACAAAACATAAATCGTTCAGCTGCAAATTCACATCAATGCTGTGCGTGTCAGAGTGTGATGACAATTTCAGCTAATAGTTTTACTGTTGCAGCCAGCAGCAACAGACAGTCATGGTATTGTGTGTGTGGTTGTGGGCGTGCATGCAAGCATTAATCTCTTCCCAGTGATAACTGAAAAAAACTGCAGCTGGTTCTCAAAAATACAAGTACGTTTGCATAAATTTAAAGGTTTAAAAGTTGATGAACACTTTAGAATGTTCTATATTTCTGCATATTGTGTATGATATACAACATTATCAGACTTTCACACCAGTCCTAAAACTAGATAAGTCAGGCAAAAGCAAATCAGATTTTAATGTTCATTAATTCGTGGTTCAGTGTTGAGGAAAATTTTCCAACATTACATATATATGAGTGGTACAATTAGTTGATTAGTCTTCAAATTTAGAGTGAGTAGGGACCCTGTGATATTTTAATGACAGGGAATTACCAAAATCGGAGGTTCAAAACACATTTATGGAAAAGGATGCTCATAAGTCAAGAAGGGGTTACAAAACAATTTCTAAAAGGTGAGTGTATAACCCCAGTGACATATGTTGTTCTACCAAAGAAGGGTTAAAGAAGGTTAATGCATTGGATGATATTCAATTAATGCTGAATGACAAAAAAAGGTTCAGAAGGACCTAAAGTACAACAATAACATTTTTGTCTAATTTGTATGTTAGCGTTCTTATTGACTTGTATATAGAAATCTAGAACATTCTAAAGTGTTCACACACTATAAAGCTCCACATTAGCATTTGGCCACAGGAGCACATATGCAGTACTAACTCCAATGTGTGTTGATGCATTGGGGAATAAAATCATAAATACTAATATGCAATGTACCATATGGAAAAACAGATTTATACACACAAAATGATTCCCTAACAAAATAATTAAACAGGCCAGCAGCCTCAAATCGACAACTTCCTAGAACACAGAAAATCTTTCCTTAATTAAAATGGCTTGAAACAGTGACCACAGATGAAATACTTCATGATGCATGGGTTCTTTTCTTACTGAATCATGTAGTAGTTCAGGGTTCAGGGTTCATATAAAAAATGTAGGTGTATGTGTGTGTGTCTGTTGGGTGGGGGGTTAAGCTTATATATCACTGTGAGGACCTTTTACCTTGTGGTGACATTTTTCTGGAAACTTTTTTTGCTTGAAAGGAAACTATATTTAATTGTAAGATAATAATAAAAATAGAAAAAAGATTGGCTTTAAGTTATAGAGGTTAGGTTTAGGTGTATGTGTACCATTAAATAGCTACAGTAATATTATGTCATTATAAACTCACCACAATAATAAAAAGATTGTCAGACTATACTACTAGAAACAAGTGTGTGTCATTGTGTGCGGGAGTTCGTGTTTATATGACATTATGGATCCCCACAAGGATAGAAATGTTTGTTAGATCTGACATTTTTTTTACCTTGTGGGGACATTTTTCTGGTTTCCATGGATAAAACCTATTTTGTTTTACAAACTTATTTTGTTTTGTTTGAAAAACCAAAAGAGCCAAAAGATCTCCATTAGCTTACTGAAGTTAAGGTTAGGGTCAGCTGTAGGTGTAACGTTGATTAGCAACATAATCATTATGTAAGTGGAAGTCCCCTCAAAGGTGGTTAGCATGTTTGCGTGTGTTTGAATCAGTGGTTGGATCATCGCTGTATATCTATGATTTATGTGTGACACACTCATGTGTGCGACTGCAGGCCGTGGTTTGGAGAAAAAAAGAGGAAGAAAGAAGCGATGACGTTACAACCACACTCCATTTAACATTCACGTGTTTTACATTTTCAGGCTCCAAGAGGGTGACATTTCATTTCTCACAGTGAGTGACTAATTCAATATCACTGCCCGCCTATCCCTCATCGCCATGCCTGTCTCTCTCCGCTGCCAACTACACACACAAAAAACAAACTAAGCCAGTGCTCGCTCATTCTCTCTCTCTCTCTCTCTCTCTCTCTCTCTCTCGCTCTCTCTCTCTCTCTCTCTCTCTCTCTCTATCCCACTCCAAAACTGCACATTCAATCTCTGAGGAGTTGTAAACAAGAATTTAGGTACAAATCTACCTTGTTGGATTTGGCTTCCACCTAATCAGCCATTTTGCTGCCTGTTAGGGAAGCTCAAGACATGCACATCTTTCTCTGGTTAAGTTGAATGCAAAGGGTGATTAATAGAGGAGAAAATTTGTGTAAAGCAGCAGGGAGGATGGATGAGTCGTGCTTTACTTTTCCTCAATGCTGGCTGCTTCCCTACTGACCTGTATTGCCCTCTTAACCACTTGCTGCCCTCATTTTTTCGCCCCAGGCCTCCGAGTACTTATTTCACTTTCACTAGTAGCATTTGTTAAGGCTGTGTTGTTCCCAGCCCCTTGTTGAATCTATGTCACAAAGAATTAAGGCAATATGTGGGTCGAACCCAGTAATAGCAAATTTTACCTGTTAAATACATATATTTAAAATACAGCATTGAATAACTTTATAATAGTGTATGCTTATATTTGACATTGTGTACAGGATATATAGAGGTTGGGAACTGTTAGAACATACTAATATACTAACTATACTAACATACTTACTATACTAACTAACTATACTAACATACTAAGCTATATTTCAGCAGTAGCAACCAATGGTAATGATGGTCTGTTACAGTATTAAGCAATAATTATGACATTGAAGTCTATATTGTATTGTATTGTATTGTATTGTATTGTATTGTTTTGTATTGTATTGTATTGGAGTACCTCTGTAGTATTTAATTTGAAGGATATCTCATTTCAATGACCAGATAACCCTCTTTCTCAGTTTTTCATGATATCTAATAAACATGTCCAGTAAATGCACGTTCTTATGAGCCATTACTTTAGTAATACTGCATGTCATACTGTGTGTATCAATCTCAGCAGGACCCTTGCTAATGCCAATCTTACACTTTGCAATTACAGATGGTAAGACACTGCAATACAGTGTAAAAAAAAGGTTCTGATCTAGAAGGCTCATACTCTGAAATAAATAATTATATTGCTTGTCAAAGAAAACCAGTTACATTGTTTTGTGTGTGTGTGTGAGAGAGAGAGAGAGAGAGAGAGAGAGAGAGAGAGAGTTTTGAAATGCCTTATGTAGCATAGATAATCTAAAACAAGGTTTCCTTGTGGGATATGGCAGCACAAATACAGCAAAATCTTTCAAACCTAAACCATGTGAACGCACGTAAAATAAAGGCTTTCATAAATTGCGTGTTTGTTTGTGACTGTAATTAGTAACACCGCTTCACAAATCCCAGCATGCCCGGCGGTTTGAATCTGCACGCTCTGCGGATCGGCGTGATCTTAATGAAACACATTTTACACAAAGCAGAGGAAAAAACAGAGTGCTAGTAAAACTACAGAAGAAAAAAGGTTTCAAAGGCTCCAGAAGGAAAGCTGAGAAACTGACGGATGGCACGGACCATTCACGATTTGAGCCTTTTAGACCGCCCCACGAGGCTTCTCAGGGCTACTGTCAGCCATAATAGCCCTGGCAGCATACATGCACATTCGCTACTCCCTCTGTGTGCAACACTACGCCACAGTTGGATGTTTCAGAGAGACCTTGAAATGTGCCCATTAACCAATAAACTGGTTGAAATGCTTCGTAGCAACTTAATTCCAAAAACACATCACTGCATAGTTAAGTGTGGATGGAATGAGTCACATTTTGTAAGAAGGGAAACTTCGTTGGTGGCAAACATTTGTGTTTTTTAAGTTCAGGCTGGGGTTTTATTTCAAAGCAGATTGTACATGGCACAGTGTGAGGCTTGTTCCCTATGATGCCATTAGAAACACATTTAAATGTTCTATCTTAAATGTCAAACCACTGCAGCGTCTAGAATAAAAGAGATACTCTACAGTTACACAGACATGCAGTCAGGTCCAGAAGTCTGCTACCAAGAATTAGTTTTTACATAAGTTAGAAAATGAAATGCAATTGAGTTTGTCAAAGGATGTTTCTCCAACATGGCTCGGTTCAGTACAAATAGTACTTTTTGTACACATATACAACCTTGCCGCACTGCCCCAACAGTTAGTGTGATGAATGAGGATCTACAGGTCTAGCTGCAACATCTGAGGGCAAATGTGCTACTGGATACTACACAGATTGGTTTTCTACCAATACCTGACTGTATCTTGTATATAGTCTAGATTTGGCCTAATAGTTTAACTAGTATCCTCTAAAATAACAATTGTAAAAAAATTCAGTTTTGCTCTGTATTATTCAGGGATTAACTACAGGATTTAAAAATATATAATCTCATAAACAATTTGATTAAATTATGTAAAAATTATGTTCATTGCTACATTTTTTGAAGAAGGTTGTCCATGCTTTCACATATTTATTCAGGAACACAAAATAGTGTTTTTACATTATTTCATTTATGCTATACATTTGTTTTAAATATTAGTCAAACAAGTCCAAATGGTCCTTAATGACTGTAATTTTATGTACATGACTTTTGTACATTTGTACCAAAATTCTACAGGTTACAAATAACAATGCTTCAGTTTTTGCATTTTCTTCTCAAATGTAATACATATATAATGTTTTTCATATCATTAAATCATATAATCAGGATAACAAATGTAATTAAATAAAAGTTTAATTTAAAAGAGTGTCTATTTGTTCTAAGTGGAAATAACACTAACCACACTGCCTGGGTACTTGCACTAAAGCTGCCTACTAGATCATGTGACAAAAGTGTAGCGTATTATAGTATATTTAGTGTAAATAGCATGGTGTTGCTTTTTTACACTTAAACAGAAGCATAACAGAGTTATGTTATATTCTGTATACAAAGTGTAAATATCATATGTAGGTGTATTTCAATTTATGCTTGGTATAAATAGTGTGACGTTACTATTCACACCTAGTACAAATAGTATGGTAGTGGTATTAACACCAAGTGTACACAGCATCTGCCATAAAACATAATACATTTCAGAATTAAGCAGTATTTGGTGTGTTGGCTGAACATATTTACGTCAGGTGACTGTCAGATTCATTCATATTGTTATATGGATAATTCATAAATAAACATAATAAAAAACGAATTACATTTTATTTTAGAAAAATGAGAAATAGGAGGATGTTCAATCGTGGTTTCAGACTGTTGGACCCTATTGTTGGTAACTCAGCTAAGAGTTTATATTAACAAAATTTTAGTATTTGTTATTCATTTATTAAAATCTAAACATGTCAAAATCGTATTATGATAGCAAAAATTATTGTTTAACACTGTAACATTACCACATACCTAGTCTCTTAAATTTGAATGCAATATTTTCATTACAAATCACACATTTTAGGACAATTTGAGTAAAAAATACATTTAGTAAAATTATAATACTATAATAATATAACATTTTAATGAGTTGATTGTAAAGGAAAGCCGATAATAGTCACTCAAATTTACAAATTCAGTCAAATTCGCTCATTGTTTTATTAAATTAAATTAAAGAAAAATGCAAAACCGAAGCCTGTTCACTTGTGGTTTTATATTGTTTTACCCCACTGTAGATATTAGCTCAGCTAAGTGTTTCTACTGCTATATATTTATTAGAATCCAAGAACTTCAAAATATACTAAAATATAAACAATTGTTACCACATCTTTCAATTTTTTATTACAAAATATAAAATCAGGAAAGCAATTTGATTTCAAAAAATAGCATTTAGTATAGCTATGTTGGCTGCACATACACAGGTCAGGTTACTGTGAAGGAAAGTCGCATAGTTTTACATTTATTTGATTCATATGTTTGAGATAAATCCAAAATGAAAGCATGTTTTTATAGGTTAGGACTTAGTTCTTACTTTTATAGATATTATAAATCAAGCGTATCAAAAATAATAGGAATCATGAGAACAATTTTGTCCATCTGTACTTTAAAATGTCTTTAAACTAACATCTTTGATAATTCGCTTTTTAAAAACCATTCTTAGAATATAAAAAAATAAGCATATATGATTTATATTACACTGATCAGAAAAATTAGGGGATATTTTAAAATGAATATGAAGATGATCCCACAAGAACTGCTTGACAATCTGATCCTGTTCATGCCTCATCGCTGTCAGTGTGTTTTGGCCGTCTTGGGTGACCATACACCCTACTGAACAGTCAATGTGTGGCTCTCTCGTCCAACATGCTTCTGTTTACCCCATAAATATGTCACTTGCTACTCAAACACGATAATTGAGTTTGAATCTCATTTGCATAATCAAACAAATTTATTGTACTTTTATTTTGCTTTTCTTAATATCTTGTTTAATAAAATAAAATGCTTATTTTTTAATCACTTAATATTAATTTGAAAATATCCCCTATTTTTTGTAAGCGGTATAGCTTATGTTAGCAACAACAAAGTGCACAATATTTAATATTTTATCACCCACATACAAATAAGCATTGATCAGTTAATATTAATTAGTACAATGGATTTGTTTTTAATATAGATATCAGTTTATACACACTATATTGTGTACATATAACACAAATATGAATCCAGGCAAGTGAGAAGCTAAGTAAGAACTGCGGTCAGTTCTGGCTGTGCATATTTATCTGTATTTCATTACCTCATAGCTTGGTTAGTTCAAGCTGTGCTAAGCTTAGTGCAAGGCCAGTCATTTTAATAGCTTTCAACACACGAGTGTTACAGCACTGAGGAGCAATGAAATAATCAAGACCACCAACCACCAAATTAGCAAAGTAAAAAAACTAATAATAATAATTGTAATTGTGAAAATCCAGAGTTCTACATTAAGGTCCAAATTAGATTCAGGAAAGAGGGGGCATTCCTAACATTTTAATTCACTTTTGAAAATTAATAAAAAGGTTATGACATTTCCAAATTTGTCCTGCGAAAGTGGATGTGAAGCAATATGTCACTTCTGTTTTTTGAAGCGATTCCTTAGTGTAGAGAGGGTTTCAAATTAAATTAAGGTTTCTCTTGAAGTCAAATTTGCCACAGCTGACATTTAACGTGATCTGATGGTTGACAAGCTTTTCATTAAACACCAATATGCGCATGCAGTACATATTAAAATCATATTATTTCTACAAGAGAGTAGAGAGGAAGCTCTAGGAATTTAAATCGACTGCTACCTGTTGTGTCAGGTTTATGCATGACAATCCATTCCCAATGGTAATCTGGAAAGTCTTAGTACACTGACCAGGAACTGATTCTTTTACCATTATATCATTCATTACCTAGCAAACACAAAATGTCAAAAGAACATTTAAATCATGTCTGTGTCATGTTGGTCAGTCCAGAACCACTCTTGCACGTGTGGTGGACGTAGAAAATAGGTTCACTGTATGAACGTCTGTAAAGGACCTGAGTTGGATTTTTTGTTGGTCTTTTGAATGTCTAGCAAAGACGTTATATTGACATCTTTCAGACGTGTCCTTGCTCAGTGAGTAATCTACAGAAATGACTTTAAACTTGTGAAAGTATCAGTAGATCCATATTCTACTCTGAAGACATACTGAAGATATACTTTGGACAGGTTGCTAGTCCATCTCAGGGAATCGCACATTCACTCATACTAAGGGACAAGTTAGTGGGGGGGTTAGTGTGCTTGAGAGGTGGCAGGGAACTGGAATACCTGGCAAATAATAAAATAAATGGTTTATAAAAATGGTTTCCAGAGTGGTGTGGTTCCTCTGCTACCCCGATGCCATCTTAAAGAAGATAAACTTGGTCAAATCAGTTATCAGATTTGTGAATAAAATTTAACCGAAAAAAAAACACTTATTTGTAACGTGATGATATGTTTTACTTCCAAATGTACACTCATTAATCACTTTATTAGGTACACTTCCTTCTTACTATATTTCTTCACTGTTGGAGTGTCTTAAACACATCAGTATCACCACTGGACTGAAAACAGTCCATCAAACAAATTCCACTTGTTAGCACTGACAAAGCATTAGAGTAAAACTGACCAACAACATATGAGCTACCATCTTCCATTTTGTTAGGCAACAGGATGTCATACAGTGTCAGCAATCATATAAACATGTATATATAAGAAGCTGAGCTGAGCTTTTCTATTTGGCATTATGCAACAACCCTAACCTGTGTGAGATCATTCATGCTTGAAGGGTAGTCAATCCTTACTTATTAGCTTCATCAGTTTTATACAATAGCTCTACAAAACTAAACCAAACTTCAGACAAAACATGTCATGGCAGATACATAACATTATGAATAACATTCTAAAAATTGTTTAAAATAATCTAACTACAAAAACATATTTTACTTTTGGCTATACTGACAATTACAAAGAATGTTGCAAGGCTTTGCTACTTTGAAGCAGTAATCTCTCATAGTTGTCTTTTTCTTTTTCTCATGTTCCTAAATGATTTTTTTTTTCTCAGCAGTTGTGTTCTACCCACGCCAGTGACCTTGACACTCTTGTTGTGTGACATAACATCAAGATGATTGTTAGACCCGTGAGGAAGGAAATCAAAATAACCCCCAAATAAAGCTAAGATATGCTAAAACTCACACAGAATAGAATGAAGATGACAAAGTATTGTGAAGTGACAAGTTCAAGTTTGAAATTGTCAGTAATATGTTATATATGTTCATTACACCATTGCTAAAACAAATCTTTTCAATTCAATTCTATTCAATTTTATTTGTATAGTGCTTTTTACAATAGACATTGTCACAATACAGCTTCACATTAATATATATAAACAAGTGTAACAATTGAATTATATTTGTCCCTATTTGTCCCTAATGAGCAAGCCAATCTAATGTAGGCCTAATATTCTGCAGAGTACGGTATATTTGACTTTCTTTAAATTTACTTGATGGGTTAGCAACTTTGTAGTCATTCATTCATTCATTTTTTGGAATATTCTATTTAATTGGAATATGAATATGAGGTAATATAAAATTATACAAGAAGCATTGTACCCCAAGGTGAAAATTATTTCATCTTTAAATGGCGTTTTCCTGGTCAGTGTGGGTCCAAACAGCTGAAATCCACTCAGATAGTCCCATGAACACACCTGTAGACTTCCTTAGAATGATTTCTCTTCCTTACAAGAACACCAAAGACTGTAAAAAAGACAGAATAACAACTAAATGGTTGGAAAGCAGACAGGATGTAGGTATCAACTGACAATGAAGCCCACCAATCCTAGGACATTCCTCAAAAGGTTTTGTCATGGCTCTCTGTTCATTCAGTTGTAGATTTAGCCTTCATATGTACAGAGGCTGTAACATGATGAAAGAAGAAAGAGGGAGGAAAAAACCTTCAGTAATGAAACCAGAGCCAAAACCCACCTGTCCATGGTGGGGAAACTGAAAAAAAAGTCCTAATGAAAGCACTGTGATCATAACCTTCCCATTCACTACCCATAGACACCACACAGCTGTCACTCAACGTTCCTATGTCTAATTGAAAATAAAAACGTGCGCGTGGGTTACTGTGCATTCAGGTTACGTTGACCATGTAAGTACTGAGCACCACATACAAAACACATTCATCCAAAATGTCCACAAATAAACAGCCAATCTTAAAACCTCAGCAAAAATAAAAACAGTTTCTTATTCCTATTAAAAGCACATCAAATACAGGCAACTAATACTGTATATGTTTCAGATATAGGCTTTATCCAAACCACAAATTTTACACATTAGCCAGGAAACATCATGTAATTACTAAAGCTGTCAAATTTAATTACACCAAATTTTAGCTCCAATAATTTTTAATACTCCAGTAATTGCCCTTTTGCTGCTTGACCATGTGAAACACTTGCAGATTTGGACTGTATCCAAAATGGGCCCCTATTTAACTCCTACACACCATATAGTTCATTATGAGCCTATAGGGAACAGAACTGGTAAGGATTATAAAGGACCACTTTTTATACACGTTGCTAATTACTGTGCAATATGACACTTCTTAAAAAGATGCTAAATAACATCTTTTTCATCACTGAAAATATTGTTCTGGTAATGGGTGTAGTGTTTTTTCCACGGCAAACCTTTGTCAGAAAAGTCACAATGATATGCAAGTGTCAATTGGTTTTTGCCTCAACATTCTGGTAGTAAGGTCAGACTTTAGCATAAGCAACATCAATATATGGATCCATCCAGTCTTGTATTAGTTTAGACTTCTTGTGGTGGTGTAATGGTGTGGGGGATATTTTCTAATTTCTTGGCATACTTTGGGCCCCTTAATACCAGCTGAGCATTGTTTAAACGACCTACCTAAGTATTGTTGCTGACCATGCCCATCCCTTTATGACCCCTTTACCATCTTCTGATGGCTACTGCAGGCAGAGGTCACAGAGCTCAAATAATTTCAATTATTTGAACATGATGATTTTGGTCACTGTAGTCAAATGGCATACACAATTTGCATCAAATATGTGACGTGATCACACATCAAAATGGACTCAAATCTCTGATGAAGGTTTCAAGCTCCTTGGTGAAAAGTGTTTAAAACACAATACTAGAAAGGAGTACCTAATAAAACAGCTGGTGAGAATTTAGTTCCCTCTAAATGTAATGTCACCTCTGGTACAGATGAGTAAAAAGCATTGTAATAAATTCACCTTTGTAAGCTTAATTATTCACTGAAAAAAGAATATCAAATCTAAATTGTAATTGGTGTAAATTTACTTTTGAGAAAAAAATATCCTCAAGAAAAAAAAATGAAGATATTAAGACATAAAATTTCCAATGGTCAGTGTTGGACAGTTATATAGTTACAGAAATATAATAGCATCTTGGGGTCACCAGGTCTCCAAAACTGCCAACAAATGCCACCTCCACCTCCATGCCAACAGATTATGTAGAAGGGTTTCCAGGGAAAACCTTTTGCTGTCATCCAAATAAATGTTTGGAGTTAACTGGAGTTTGATAAACACTAGTGGGACTTCGACTTGGGAGTGGGAGTCGAACAAATATTAAGCTCTTTGGCAGCTAACACTCAACCTGCACTTGGTGTAAAAATGAGAATGAATGAACTAAAAAATAATCGGATGCACACTTTTAAGCAGGGTGTAGGTTGTGTGATGCTATAGGGCTGGAAACATGACAAAGACACCTGGACACCTTTTTAGGACACATGACATCATGGACTCCATGGAATACCAGACCATTTTGAATAAAAAATCTGCCTGCAATTGCCAAGGAACTAAAAATGGGTCTTCAGAAGATCCACAGCAAGACAATGATCCAAAACATATGTTCATCAAATGGTTTACTGAATACAAAATTTAACATCTGCCATAGCCATTTCAGTCCCCTGATCTAAAGCCCAATAGAAAACCTGTGTGGCAACCTAAAAAGTAGAGACAGGACCTAGGACCCTGGACAGTCCAGACAGATACTATGATATGGTCTCAATTTGCCAGCTATATAGTAAATGTTAAAGGGGGAAACAGAGCGTTGTTTTGGTAGGGAAGGGGAGTTTAAAGCACATATATACATGGTGAGTCAAAAGACCCAGAACACATTGAATCCTGCATAGTGGACTTTTCGCAAAGACCACCAAAACCATTGTTGAGGTTTCTTTGTCGGTGTCAGTTTTCAGATGAACACTAATTTGGCTAAGTGGGATGAAACAGTGCTGTGTAAAATTGGTGGTCTTTATGGGGTTCAGTTGTTCCCTGGACATCAGTTTTGAAACTTCAGTGTTAACTTTTGAACCACAAAAAATATTACAAATCTGGTTGGGGCAAATTATTTCTGAGACAATTCTGACAAGTCATCAAAAATGGCAGTTTTCAAGCTGTTCCAGACATGGCCTAAAAGATCTCCCTGACCCATTACTTTCTTGGGTATTCAGATATGTAATTTTCCCTTTTGTTCCTGAAATAAAAAGGTCCCCTTTGATGTTGACTTAGCCTGTATATACAGTACACATACTGAGCACAAAAATTCCCCAA
>JAVSBV010000138.1:8895647-8907229 GCA_033117975.1 Parotocinclus spilosoma | reverse complement strand
TACCCTTGAGCTCTTTGAGCAACAGTCAGGTCAGGTTACACTTTGCCGACCCTAAGTGGAAATTCTTGAGGGCAGCATTTTATTTTCCATCCAGTTTGGAGGGGATTACCTGAGCTTTGGAAGCTCACTGAGCCATTGCCCGTTGTCCCCTTGCTGCCTGGAGGAGTTGTCTTGTGGCCTGGGTGTAAAGTACCCACCATTTAGCTGTTAAATGCTTCTCTGCTTCTGCCAGCTCCTTCTATTTGAACTATTTTCACTTTTTGCTTGGAATTTCCTTCATGCCTTAGATCCAATGTGTAAATAAGGGGAAATTCAAGCCAGTTTTTTGGCTTCCATAAGCAGCCATTAGCTTTCACTCCACACCCAAGTGAAAGCATGCGTTAGAGTGAAAAGAAAAACGGCCCCATGACATTTTGCCAAATAAATGGCAGGCAGGCATCTGACAAAGCATTATCTATCAAATGGTGATATGTTTTTTGTAATAAATGGGTGGAGTGGTTCTTGGCTTGTTATTATAACACTGCCACCACTTATTGTTTTTCATTTTCAAGGTGAATGCAAAAACTGATTTTTCTGAACAAGATGATGTTCAAATGTACAGTGGAAATAGCTTTCACGTAAACTTTCACCGCATAACCAATCACAGTCCCTTTAAATGAGACAATATGAGATGCTGTATCAGTTGAGGAGTTTTATTATTCTGACATTTTGTTTGTGTGAGACTGTGGTGGCCTAGTGGGTAAGACACTGGACTATGGACCAGGGTTCAAATCCCACCTCTGCCAAGCTGCCACAGTTGGGTCCTTGAGCAAGACCCTTAACACACAATAGCTTTTGTACTGTAAGACACTCTGGATAAGGGCATCTGCTAAAATAATGTAAATGATAAACTGAAGGATTTCCTGTGGGACTCAGGGAAGATGAGACATATTCCCCTGGGCAATTGTTCTACTTTTGTTAGTTGATGTTATAGTGAAAACATAATAACTGCTTATTTTTAGATGTATTTGATGTGGTTTCATTATCCCATGGATAAAAAGTAAACCATATTCTGCAACTGTAAAACGGGCCTTAAAATGTTTTTGTTGCCCGTCTTGCTGTTTTGTTTTACTGCAGTTAGTCTATACAAAGGCCACGTCTCAGAGCTCGTATTGCTGCCCAGACAGAAAGTGGCAAGCTCATAAAATCAGAGCCGAATGGCCCCTATTTCCCACCTGTTACTGTGAGACTCAATGTTGTGCTGAAGCAGTGGAAGGGTATTTGAGACCCACCTGTGAAGGCAAAATATGGAAACTCCATCAGTGAAGATTTGAGATGCTTATCTAGGGGAAAAAAAAATCCCATCAAGCATTGTGGGGGTAAAATACACCCCCATTTCAAAGGTTTCACTTTACACTTTGATTTCAGATTATATCAAACTGGCTGTTCCACCCCAATTACATTAATAATTCTAGGTATGTTTGAGTACAGTACATGATTTAAATCCTAACACTGAGGAATTCTTTAAATAATTAATGTTCTAATGGGCAAATGTTTAATTGAATAATGAATGTTGTAATTATATTTTAGCCACCTCATGCAGAGATCTATGATCTGAATTTCAGCATGATGATTATGGTCGCTATTGGTCACCCTTGATGAAGATTTTTAGCTCAAACACAAAGTAAAGGACTCATGCAGAGCTAACATCTCAATTGGAAAACCATTTTCCTTGGTGATGTGAAAAGCAAAATCCAATTACAACTTAATATCAAACAATCACCAAACCACTGGGCCACATGAAGACATTCACTGCATATTATATTTCTTTCATTATTATTTTTTTGTTTTGTTTTCATTTTTGAAAAGGTGCTGATTTAATAACACCATATGTTCGGGTTCCATTGTAAGACACCATATTTGTGTATTCAGGTGTATGCAGTGTTTACCATGCAATCAACATCTGTTTACTTTAAAGACAGGGGCTTTAAAATTATTATTTTTTAAAAAATACACATTTTAAAGGGAATAAAAATCTGTGTTTTTAACTCTGGACACTGCAGCCATGAATAGCTGGACACCTCAACAGCTGGCTAACTATGTGGATCACAAGTCTTTTTAGATTGAGATAATTTGGTTGATACATTTAATAGCTTTTAGTGTAAGTTAGTTGAGTTTGGGTGTATGCCTTTTTACTATATATATATATATAATATATATAACAAGCTGTAAATGGCATTCATAAGTGTATGTGCCTGTTGTTTTGTAGGTAGTACATTAGTATCTTTGTTTGTCCTCCCACTACATCTGTATTCTCTTTAACCTATAAATATATATCATAAGTATCCCCTAATTTTTGAGCACTGTATTATGAATATCCATAAATTAAACAAACAAACAAAGTTTTAGCATATGTTTAACCCTTTAGGCATCTAATGGATGGAACGTTCCACTCAGTTTCAGTGGTATCTCTGATACATTTACATATCATTTGCATTCACTTTTCTTTTGAAAATACTTTTTATAATCATTTACACTACAGTAGTCTAAAAAGTAAATGCGACCATGGTAATGTCCAGTCAACATCCTGTTTCACAGACCATAGTGCAATTGTTAAACAGCAAATAACTGTACAAGAGACTTTATTATGTTCTATTTATAATTAGAAGAAAATGCTGTTCATTTGAACAGTCTGACTATAAAACGTTTTTAAATAAGAAAACTGCCTTACTAATGACAGACTGAGCTATTTGTAATCTGAGAAAAACAAATGGCATTCTTTTTGTCCTCTTTGCTCATCCTTTTGCAGATCAGCCCATTTGTTTGACATTGATTGGTTTTTATGGGGCTCATCTGAAACTCTAACCGAGGTGAGCAGTGAGTCATCGCTGGTACACATGGTAAAACTGGCCTGCACTTGACTTCCATGTACCTTAGCTGTCATGGCTGTCCACTGCTAAAACAATAGAGGGATTACAATAGAAGGCTCTATTTAAAGACTAAAGCATCTGAGTGAAGAAATGCATGGGGTTTGCTCATTCACAGAGGAATAAATGTGATCATTGCCATCTGCCAGGGCTTCTACTGCACAAAACAAAACAAATATTTAGTCTGTGCATGTATATGTGTGTATGTCTGTATATGTGAGTGCAATGTCTGCAGTATGCAATATTTCAGGTCTTTCTAAATATGTATAATATAAAATTGATCATTAAAAGATTAGAATGCTATGCATATTATTAAACATAGTACCCAAGCCCAGAACATAAATTAGGAGACATGTGTAGACCCTGTTCTTGTTTAAAAGGTGAGTCTGTCTGAAATATGAGACTCACATAAATTAATAACAAAGATAGTCTAGCAAATATCCAAGCGACGGGTTGTCTTATTTATTGCAATGGAGAGACTGATCCATTAGGAAAGGCATGATTTCAAGCTGTCATGGCATTGGCATGTCATTTAAATGGAGGAGGGAGGGAGCTCTTTCTCTGGACAAGATCTGATGGCAGTATGAAACCTCGCCTGAGTGGCGAGCAAATATGAGACATTTGTCTGCATTGTTCCAAGGCTGTCAGTACCACTTATTTTTAGCCAGTTATACAGGCCTTTCCAGGGATCCTCATAAAGCAATGCCATTGTTTTCTAGGTTTTCACTACATCATTCTGGGATGGGGTGGCTGCCCATTGTAAAGCTATTATTCAGGGTTAGAGTGAACAAATGATGTATCACAAGATCACAATTAAGCTTGAAATGTTGTACATAGCATTGTGCATTAGAAATAGTGTCATAATTATTTATTTAGTAATGTCTCTGACTATTGAAGCATGCCTCTTCCTCCTTGATTATACTATTAACTACCATTGATTCTATATGAAAGTTGAGAAAGTAAATAGAGGTTACGCTCATGAGGTGAGTAGAAGCAGTATCTGTTAGGAAATGTGGTTCCGCAGATGTCACAAACAAAAATTGAGGCAGCAAGAGTAATAGAATTAAAATAATAATGGTTCATTTTATACATGTTAAACAAGAGTGCAACAGAAACTCTATACCAGTTGCATTTATTCTGGTTAGACTGGATGCATATTATGACTTTTGTGTGGGGTATTACCTCCAATCCATATTCATTCCACTTAGAGAAACAGGGCTTTGTGGGGGTGTTGGGTTGGTTTTTGAAAAACTACTCCATGCTTCATGGTATCATTTACAGTGGCCCAAAAAGAAACATCTGGGCAGGCGTGTGTCCAAAGAAAACATACCCTTCTGAGTTAGGAGAGCTATGTAACATGGATCTGGCAACCCTTGCATGTCTCTGTGTATTCTCCAAATACACAGAGAAATGCATGGCCAGAAAACTTACATCTTTTGTTTGTTCTTTTGCCGTCGCTGGGATAAGTTCATTAATAACTAACCTAAGTGAAATACAGAGGATCCATTTTGAGTTTGAGTTTGAACATATATCAGCATGGTTTGAGTCACTATGGCTTACTTTGGTTTACACTGCTGATACCATGCTAGTTACAAGATAGGCATTGTTGTTTAATATTTTTTATTGCGAGGCTAATATCTAATTGATGAGATGTGTTCTCAAACAGCACACAAACATTCCTATTCTGTCACATACTCTTTATCTGCCATTTGTAAATACTCCTGGAAGTCAACATAGTGTTCTCAGTATACACAGTAGTGGTGTGCAATATCAAAATATTGTTATCTCAATATTTTCTGGAATTCTTGTAGATAACAATGTATCACTGATATATTTATGGTCTAAAGTATTTATATAAAGCTCTTTTAACTGGCTAAACTGGCACTATGTCTTTAGTGATGCATTTGGTGAAAGCATTTGTTAAATAATTTTTTTGCAGAATGATTTCACTGAGCTTTTCTGAGTGTATTTATGTGCTGGTACATTGACTGGTCTAAGCCTGTCATAGACAGCTGACTCCCAAAGTTTGTCATAATGTTCACATTCTGTACTGTGGTTAGTTCTCATATTGTGAAATATGTTAGCTGTCATGCTGTCTTTAATGGCAACCAATTTCCAAGGTAGTTTGCCATCTTTTGAGGATCATCCATCTTTTCAAAGCCAAACCACCTCCAGCAACATGGACTGTAAGGGTGGTGGTGTCTTCATGTCTGTGATTGTCCGTGGATAGTCCATGACAGTCGGCACCCCCTGATAAAGCAGTTGTTGCAAGCTTTAAGGTGTATTTTGCGACATTATATGGTTTGGGTTAGTTAGATAAAATACCTAAAGAGTAGCATTTTTACTGTTTCTCTCCACTGTGTGTCTCAGGAAATGTGCTAATAAAAGGACAGTGAGCAATATAGAAACATAGTAGTGGTGGGTCTAGGCCATTTGAAGTTGATGTGTGAGGTGCTGTAACTGTATATGTTGTCCCAGTGTAAGGTAGCTCCTCATTTAGGGGGTCTGGGGGACAAGTTTTTTGTCACACAGCACTGGCCTTACTACAAACTACTACTACTACACCATTACTGATGACAGTGAATTGGCATATCATCTTCTAATCATAAATCAGGTGCATTAGATTACAAAAGAATAAAGAATCCCCAAATTTATGAATGGGAGGCCCAATGGGATTTAACTGTAGTACTGCAGGGCAAAACAGAGTCTTGTGGATATGCTGACCACTAGCTGACTGCTTTAATATAGACTGGGTCCACCTTGGTATGTAATTATTATTCAGATTTGCTATGTCTTTTCTTCTTTTTTGTCTTCAATCACTTGAAACCACATCAGAATATTTAGCAGTTAAATGACATCTGATGGCAATCCACACAGAAGCAAGCGTCTTAAAACAATCCACAAAGAACAGCAAAAGTGCTCCACTGAAGCCCCATTAAAAATGGCAATTCTTTATTTTATTGCAGTAAAACCAAAAGTACTTCCTCACGTTGCAGTGAATGAGGGGATTTTTAAAGCGCTTTCACTATTGGGAGAGAGAAAGAGAGAGAGAGATTAGACATCTATAGTTTTAGGCTTCTAATGATGTATGGTTTCTAATGATCTCACATTTAATGTATGAACTTTACTCAAAAAGCATTGCATCATGGTGGAAGCTGTAGCAATCAGTAAGGTAAACATAATCACTTTAGCCATAGGCATGTAATCAATGATTATAAATTAAAAGCTTTCCCATGTATAATAAGGAATTACACAGTTAAATAGTCAACATCAAAACCAAGCTGATTAGTTGATAACAAAATAGCTTAGCAGTTTAGAATTTTAGTTATTTAAATATCATCTGAGGACAGACAGCATTGCATACAGTTCTGTGATGGGACGTTGTGTAAAGCATAAATAAAAACATAATACAATATATTTGTATAATACAATATCTTTAACATAATACAAATCCTCAACTCATATTCAATTGAATACACTACAAAGGCAAGATATTAATGTTAAAATAAATTAATTCATTGTGTTTTGCAAATATTCACTCATATTATATATCATGAATATTCACTTAATATTCATGTTTTAAAAAAGTTTAGACAGGGACAACAAATGACTGGGAAAGTTGAAGAATGCTCAAAAAACACCTGTTTGGAACATTCCACAGATGAACAGGTTAATTTAAAACAGGTGAGTGTCATGATTGGGTATAAAGGGAGCTCTACAAGTAAGCGTCAAGACCGAAAACCAATATTAATTGCCTATGACCTTCGATCCCTCACTGCATTAAAAACCGACATCATTCTGTAACAGATATTACCACATGGGTTTAGAAACACTTCAGGAAACCATTGTCAGTGGACAAAGTTAGTTGCCCCATCTATAAATGCAAGTTAAAACTCTACCAAGCAAAGCAAAAGCCATATATCAACAGCACCCAGAAACACCACCGGCTTCTCTGGGCCCGAGCAACTCTGAGATGATCATCTCTCAAGGCTGTATGCTTGATATATGCACCTGTTAGCAACAGGATAAAATATCACTATGAATCTGTATATACATGTTTGAGCATTAATTTATGTCCAGTAGAAATATCTTGTTGAAATGGTCATTTAAGGACAGTAATGGATTTTTGGAATTTGATGCCATTTGATGTTGATGTAACATTGGTTTTCTCAAGTACTGTATGTTAAATATGGAGACAATGTGTGGTATTTGCTCAAATAAAAAAATATCTCAGTCCTATCAGAATGTCCTGTGGCCTTAGCCATGTCCTCTGGAAGAGAAAATACAAATGTTTCCTGGCAGCAGGCAAAGCCTAATTTTATGTGACGGCACACTGGCAGAAGGCTAACATTACAGACATCTCAAGTTTAAAAAAGCCATGCCTCCCTCTGCCTCCCTTCTCTTTCTCTCTCTCTTTCTCTCTCTCCCTCTCTTTCTCTCTCTCTCTCACACATTCTCTTTCTCTTTCTCTTTCTCTCCTTCCCCCTCTCGCTGATTCTTAAACACCAAAAAGTTCTTTTCAGCTTAAAATGCCTCCTTTGCACTTTTACTGACTCTACCTAAATAAATCGTGTATGAGTGGTCCTGATTGAGCTGTAGCTGGCAGGATCTTCCTTGACTAACCAGCTGCGGGGAGTGTCATAAAAAAAGCTGGTATCTTTCATGTGAGAGAATTTTACTGTGGCAAATTTCTGCTCTTTTATCTGATATGTGGCCATGTCCCACAGATTTACTTTGGCACCGTTTGGCTGTGGAGAACATTGCTGCACTCCAGGCCCGAAAATTATACTGACAACTGATGAAAGACTGCAGTTAACATACACAAATGTTACAGTGCCATTTCATTAAAGTGATCACTTTGCTTACTATTCAGATAGATTTCGTAAGTGCAAGCAAAACGAGCATGGAATTCAGTATCCAAAACCAACTTTTCCCAATGCAGTATACATCAATGAACCGAATGACTTGGTGTGATTTGCTAGAAAGGCTCTTTTCATTCATCTTTTTGTGTTGTTTTTTTTTTTTCAGTTTTTGATTTTTGTTCTTGTTCTTAACATTGCCTAATAAACACAATTAGAAAAAAAAATCTTAGTACCCAAATAGCATTTACCCTTTTCATTTTGTATCTGGATTAAATCTGGATAAGTTAAAACACATTTGCACTCACTATTTTAAATGTATTCATCTGTTATGTACTGTACATACATATGAATATAATTTTTAAGCTCTACTTTCCACTACTTCTAATACTGCTGCTGTTTACTGTGATTTACTCTGAGTCAAAGCAACAAATGTTGTAAGCAAATGTTGTTCTAATGCACACTGTGTAGTGTAAATCGGAACGACAATAAAGTCTATCTAAGTCTTCATCAAAATCCTTCTATAGCCATCCAAACTGAAATTTCTGTATCAAGCTTAAAATTGTAAGTAAATGAGCTTATATCGTTTACAGTGTTCATTTTCAAGATATGGGAGAAATTTTATATCAAGGCATCAATTCTGAGAACAAAGTTTAAAACCAGATTGCTATTAAACATAACACAGAAGTGATGATGATTGAAGCTTCAACAAGCAAAAAGAACCTGTTGGGAAACAATCATATTACAGTTTCTTTTGCAGAATTCCTGTATCTGCCCAAATAACCATGTTTGTGCATGTTCTCATTTATTGTTTGTCCAGTCATATAAGGATGGACGACATGGATGATTGGAAGCATTGAGCGTTTGTCAGATGTGATTTACAAATAGACACCTGAGTAATCAGAATAAAACTAATATTAATGGGGTCTATATATGGGTGTGTTTTCGCACACATTTTTATATGAATGATCCCTATCTGGATTCAATCCCTATTCCTTATACTTATCATGTGCGGAGCAATTAATTATAAATGGGTTCCCAGATAATAATAATAAAAAAAATTCCCCTGGTTGCTTGGTTAAGGCATCTCACAGATAAAAATCTAAGCTTTGATCTTAATTTCTTATTTTTTAAATTCTTAATCTGCCTGAAAGTTCCAAATATGGTGACATCTGAATGTTTATCTCATAATCTAGCCAAAAAACTGATGATCTTCTGGAAGAAATGCAGACTGTGAACTCTAGGCCAGAGACAAAAAAAAGTCCTATTATCAGCAACAAGCTCAAAATCCAGGGACTTTTATAGGATAGGGTTGGGTCCATGTCCTTGGCAGAGGTCAATTTCGGTTCAGTTCCTACAAAGTGGCACAGTTTCTCAGTAGGGAGCACTTGATAGCAAGAAGTTCCTGGGTTCAATCCCCAGGAGGAGCTGCCTGGGCCTGTTTCTGTATGAAGTTTGCAGGTTCTTCCTGTGTTTACGTAGGCTTACTCTGATTTCCTCCCACAGTCTAAAAATGTGTGTACTAGGTTGGTGTCTCTAAAATGCATCTAGTGTGTATGTGCCCTATGAAGGATTGGCACCCTATCTAAGGTTGTTTCTGCCTTGCGTCCTATGCTACTGGTTATCCACCAGGCTCTCCATCAACCCTGATCAGGATCAACTGGATAAGAAAGTTAATGAATGAATTGATCAACATTCATGCATTTATCAACAAAAAGCAATATCAGAAAATTCTAGGCCTGAAATATTTAAATCCCTTCCACACTTTATCCATTGCTCCTAAATGCAGTAATTTCCTTATTTCATTATAAAAGTTTGAAGTTTATATCACATATTTATGTGAGATTGGCTGATTGCAAAGTAGAAATCAGGTTAGTGAGTCATGTAACCCTGAAGCTTCTCCTTTATTTTATAACCCAAGTGCATGAAAAGTTGTTGATCAGATTGCTGACAAACATTGCTGAGTCATTGTGTTGTTTACGACAAAAGCAGTACTGTATATACCCTGTTTTATGCAATCAAAAGTGAAGCATCTGGGTACATACTGGTAAAATATGTGACTACTGTAAGAAATACTACTGTGACTGAACACACAGTGGCTATACATAGATTGCAGTAATAACTTTGTCTCTGGACATCACCACTTGAATTAAAGAAAAAGCTATTTAAGCTATGTCAAACTAACAATGCAGATGCATTTTGAGTATTGGTATTAGTATGTATTGTGAACTGGGTACAAATAAAACACAATTATTTTGACTAGCTACTGTTCGGTATCGCATGAGCTATTATTTATGACTGGTGAGTCATTATATGTAACATTCGGAATCTCTTACCAATGTTTCTCAAGGAAGATTTGATTTCTAAGGGTGTGTGTGTGTGTGTGTGTGTGTGTGTGTGTGTTTGCTTCCTTTGGTTCCTGAGCCAGTATTCCAACAACTCAACTATAGGCCCTCAAGGATGGCAAAGTTGAGTAGTATGACTATGAGGATATGGAAAATAAAGAGAAAAAGTGAAAGAAAAAGAGCAAAGGACAGCTGAGCCAAAAAACTCAGCCACAACATCACTCCTTTTCCCTTTCTGCATGATCAACACTTTTTATAACGTCCACGAGGCTGTCGCGCTTGCCAAGACTGTGGAACGTTGCTCAAGATGGAGGAGGAGAAAAGAGGGGGCTTAGCAACTACTGCAGGTTACAGGAGAAACATTAGGATTAAAAGGAAGGGACAAGTCTGCCAATTACTTTTCTTTTTCTTTTCTTTCTCACCTCCCTTTCTACACTACATAACGTTGTCTGGCAGAGACACAGCAGACATCAGAGAGGCAGGCATGCAGCAGAAAAAGGATAAGACGAATGGAAGGCAATGAAAAAAAAAAAACAGGCAGAGTGCGAGACAGAAAAAGAGAAGGAAGAGCAGGAGGGCGAATTAGAAAAATATACAGAGAAAGTGGAAACCCACGGCTGTGGCTTGGCCTGGCCCCCTGCCCAGCTGTGTCTCTTTCGGCAGATTTCTCCTTGATGCCAGAGACAGCTGGAGGTGTCAACATTCAGCCAAGTCCCAAAGCCAAGCTCACCAAATGTTTGTGCACGCAAATCGTCCTCCTGTCACAATACACATGCCTGTCACAATGCACATATCTTGGTGGTGTAAAGTCATCCTGTTTCCCTGCACAGTTTGCCCAATAACCAAACTTACAGTATTATTTGTTCTTGCTGTAATCAAGACCCCTTAAGCATCTCAGTCTTAAGCAGCAAGAAATCCAGGTAAGAAGATATTAAGAGTCTATGGTCTTAAAGTGAATGTATGTCAAGGGAATAGTTGCTTAATCTTAAGATTGCAAGTTGTTAAGCTCTCACACACAAAGTAATTTGAAAGGTTACAAATGGTCAAAGATGAGGCAGAGTTAGCGCTTTAGCCTAAAATCCTACCCATTCTGCTTGAGATCAGATTTCAGAAACGAACATTTAAAGAGGCTTTTTATTCCGGTCCTGGCGACAGGGTCCTTTATGAATTTACATTGAGTGTGTTCACTTACTAGTCTAATACCCACAGAAAATCAGATTTTCTCTGATTTTCACTTATTTTAAACTGATGACTTTACATCTACTTTTAGCAATCAGGGCTCATTCTGGTTCCATCTGAATGCCTGATGATGCCCCATCATTGGCATCTCACTCTTTGGTTTGAGTTCTGGTACCTCTGTTTCAACTACAGTACTGTGCAAAAGTCTAACTATATATACAGTGCATCCAGAAAGTATTCACAGCGCTTCACTTTTTCCACATTTTGTTACGTTACAGCCGTATTCCAAATTG
>JAVSBV010000138.1:8862438-8890511 GCA_033117975.1 Parotocinclus spilosoma | reverse complement strand
TTAATTTAATACAATTTGGAATACGGCTGTAACAAAATGTGGAAAAAGTGAAGCGCTGTGAATACTTTCCGGATGCACTGTAATTAAGATCTAGAAGCTGCAAAGGCCAAGGAATCAAGGAAAGCTCCCTGTCATGTTAATGGAACCAATCCATGACCGTACAACCGTTGTGGCATGGTGCATTGCCTTGCTGAAAATGTCCATGTGATAACCAGCTACCGTGAAGTTAGTTAGCTTTGGTAAGGCACACTTTCCAGTAGATGATTTACAGATTTACAGATATCAAGTGAGCCATGGTTTGCCAAGAAAGCATTCGCCACACCATTACTCCACCTCCAATGGCCTGAACCGTTGGCACCTGACAAAAAGAGTTTAAAGATTCATGCTGCTTGCTTCAAATCCTGACCATCTCATCAGCAATGAGCAACAAAGATCTGGATTCATCTGACCAGGCGATGTTTTTCACTGCTTCGTGGTCCAGTTTTTGTGCTCTTTTGCGAAGTGTCTTGACTTCCCCTAGACAGCAATTGCACACGACCTGTTAAAACCTACACATGCCAAGAAACAACAAGTTCGGTGTCTGGACATGTTAGTTGGAGAAGAAGGATAGTATTCAGTTGGAATTTGTTTGACTGTGCACTGTGACCCATTTTGTTGACAAGTTGTTTATGTTTACAGGATCCCCTTTCACTGGATGTTTTTCCTTGATAACACCATTCTCTGTGTGCTCGCCACACTGTCACACAAGAAAACCCAGCAAAGTTTTGAAATACTGGCTTTGGCTAGTCTATCACCAATGATCATGCCTCACAGAAAGCCACTCAGATTGCTCTATTTACCATTCTAATGTGAATCCACACTGAAACTTTCATTCTTAGATGAACATGTTCTAAATTGCTATAATATTTTATACAAGGACACAATTGTGAAAGGGTAGGTGTATTTATTAAAATGACCACTCAGTGTATGTACAGGACATGAATTTTGCATTTAAATTTCAGACAGCATATAGTTGCACATAAGCCAAATACCATTCAAAAGTTTAACCTATTAGTGAAAGTGTTGCTGTCAAGAAAAAAAATCTTCACAGGCTCCACAGGAATATTGCAGTGACTAAGAATTTGTAACAAATACTGTCCTTAAATAACAGGAAACAACAATACAGTATGAATACTTGGCTTTTGAAGAATCATATGTTCCAATCATGCTGTTGCATAGAGCATAACAATAAGTGTTTTTTTAGGAATAATAGCTAATTTAATGTCGTTTTGGGCCCTAATAAGGTATATTTCTAGTTATATACACATTGTCAGTACTGGGTTGGACCCATTTTGCCTTCAGAACTGTTTTCATTTTTCAATGCATAGATTCAACAAGGTACTGAAGGCACTCCTTTGAGATTTTGGCCCACATTTACATGACAAGATCACACAGTTGCTACAGATTTGCTGGCTGCACAACCATGAGGTGAATCTCTTGTTCCACCACATCCCAAATGTACTATATTGCATTGAGGTGTGGTGACTATAGGAGGATATGTGAGTACAGTGAACTCAGACATGTTTAAGGAACTTGAGATGATTTGAGCTTTATAGCATTTCATGTCTTTTGTACTGGAAGTAGTCATCAGAAGATGGTTACCACTACCACTAGATTGAATTGCTGATACAAGTCAGGATAGATCCATGCTTTATTTTGTTTATGCAAAATTATTACCCTGCCATTTAAATGTCACAGCAAAAAATGATAACGGGCAATGTGTTTTTCCCAGTCTTCTGTCTGTATGAATTGTAGCCTAAGTTGAATGTTCTTAGCTGACACAAGTAACACCATGTGGATTTGTTGCTGCTGTAACAACTGCTTCAAGATTAAACATGTTGTCCATTCCATGCTTGGTTGTAACAAGTGTTTATTTGAGTTACTATTGCCTTACTATCAGCTCGAACCAGTTTGATCATTCTCCTCTGGCTTCTGGACCCAAAAAGGAATTTTCATCCAGAGGACTGTCCTTTACTGGATATTTTCTCTTTTTTAAACCATTTTCTGTTAACCCAAGAGAAGGAAGCGCACAAAAATCCAAGTAGATCAGCTGTTTGATGGGTAGCACTGTCGCCTCACCCTAATCCTGTGTTCAATCTTCAGGTGGAGCTGTGTGTGGAGTTTGCATTTTCTTCAGGCACTCCGATTTCCTTCCACAGTTCAAAGAGATGTGAGTTGGGTTAATGGTGTAACTAAAGTGTCCGTAGTCTAAGTGTGCGTAGAAGTGTGTGAGTTTATATGTCCTACGACGGACTTGTGCCAAGAGAGTGAATGTTGTGCTGCTAGATGACTAATAAAAGTCTCTAATAAAGTCACCATTTACATTCGCCACTAAGCCATAATGCATATAAAGCAATACAGAAAATCTAATTTTGAAATTTTTAATGTTTTTTGGAGTAATTTAATAAAAAAAATCGCAAACAGTCTTGAACAGACACTTAAAGTAAAATTTGCACAAGGTTGACAATTTTTCTGGTCATTATGCTTTTCTCTTTGATTTAGCCTGAGCCAGCCAGACTCATCCATCTGCAACATAAGCACAGTGAGATGGGGCCAGAAATATCAGAACACATACTCCTTGTCTGAAATACCCCTCGGCAAGGAATCCTGATAACTCTCTTAAGATACTCAAGTTGCTTTTACCAAGGCTAGTCAGCTCATGCTGCAAAAATGCAAGACAATATGAAATAACTGTGGAAATAATCAAATTTCTCTTCTGTCATGGCTCTTATTTATCAAAGTGGATGCAAAAAGGAAGTCTCATCAGGCGAGACTGGGGTCTGGGCCAAACTCTATCGCTTCACTCCAAACATGCAAAATGAGGTCATGTGTATGCAATGCTGATAGAGACAATTTCTACCACAGAAATTTCACATTTAATTCTCCAGAGGACTTTTGAGAGGGTGTTAAGTCCGAATGTCCTTCAGCAAAGCGCTTGGTGTGCACTTGATGAGAGAAGTGGAGGTGAGCAGGCTTTGTTGGTGTAACTTTAACAGAGACATACAAATAACTGTGAGTCTCATCACTTTGAATTACTTACATGAACCGCACTGTTCCTGTCAATACAGGATGTTTTCATGTCAACTCCAGATAAGAAAGTGTCACTCAATAGGAAGGGAATGCATGCAGACTTGGCTCTGAGTGCCCATGGGAAAGCAGATGGAGATTTAGAATTAGCATTAGCATTGTTCCATTTGTAAGAGACACTGTTACCAAATAGAGGCTTTACTTCAACTTATATGATTTATATACTGCAGTAAACTCCAGTAATCATTGATTTCCAAGCACATTTACTGTCTTTCCATGCTTTAGCTTTCAGAACAAAGTACCTCAGTTCTAGTGCATTAGGGTCTAATATTAACAGGTTGCACAGCTGGAAAAATGTAGCATAAAGCCGGATGTCAGTTGTCAGCTAGGCCCTGAGCTGTGAAGACCTTTATTTAGAGATGGGGTACTGTGTCAGAAGAAAAAAGTCACAGAGTGGAAGATGGTTTTCTTTTTATTTAGAATGGTATTAAGACACTCATCACTCTAACTGGATGAATTTGGGACACTCAGGCTGTCTAGGAAAGTCACCAGACCTGAATCCAGAGATTAATTTTTGTCAGATTCTGATGGAACAAGAACAGGTACAGGTATATATATATATGTGTGTGTGTGTGTGTGTGTGTGTGTGTGTGTGTTTGTATGTATGTATGTATACATTTATTTGATTTAAAAAGTATTAATTTGCTGTAATACACAACTTTTAGAATGCAATATATTTTACATATGCTAATTGTATTCTTTAGGTCTTTCCTATCTCTAATGTGTACATGTACAGCAGACAAGGAGCCCAATTTGATCTTCTCACCAAATATATATACACTGGACAAAAAAAAGGGAAGACTTGAACAACACAATGTAACTCTTGTCTTCCCTTTATTTTTTTAGCAGTACAAATTTGGTATATTATAAAAATATTTGGTATATTTTATTTTATTTTATTATTATTATTTTTTAAATCTGTTCACACTATCATTTTTTATTTCACCTATATCAGACACCGTTTTATATAACCGTCGCACTTAGCATGCCCTTCTCATCCAGTACTAAACAAGAACGGCACTTCTTTAATGTTCATGTTAAAAAGAGCACATTACTGTGCAATGTCCACTTTTTTGTATTTTGTGCTTATTGTAACATCAAACTTCACTTTTGATTATTTATTTTCCTTTGACACTGCAGCCACGTCCCTTTGTGGCCGCATTTGACCGTTTATTTAGGCATCCACAGTGATTGTAATATGTGCCTTTTACTTTTGTTTGTACAAAGTCATCACCAAATATTTATGATGTCTGTTATCTCGCTATTCCAGCACTGAAAACCTCCCTCACTGTTGTCATTTCCCTTCTCTTCAGAGCAGATCTATGACAAATGACGAGTTGGAGCGATTAAAAAGCCGCATGAATTTCGATCTCAGCGTTCTCATCCAGGTTCTGTGGCCACACATATGTACGGATATGTATATTTGATTACTTCTGGACTACTACATAGTTAACTAAATATTTATTGTTTTCGATCATTTTGATTTCTTGTTCAGCAATTCCTATTGTAGAGACTTTGGTAGTTTTGATAATGAATTACAGTAAATATGAAAGCTCATCTAAATGTATATGCTCTGCACAGTATGCATTGAAATTGTAATTGTTGTAATTTTCTTTTTTGGAAATCTTCCCTGGTCTGCAGTTCCACTGCCAAGAAGAAAAGCAGGATGGCATTATATGACCTCTTGGAAACATTTTATTCTTAGCTAAATTTATGACTCTGTCGCCTGCCATTGAGGTACATGATGATGATACTTAAGCACTGCCCATTAGACATTTACTCTCAAAAATGTGTCACTCTACAAATCATATGTGCCGTCACTAAGTCAGACTGGGATTTATAATGTTCACCACACAAGTTTCCAAACACACACACACACTTGCCCAGTGTTATATGACACTGGTTTGAAATCATTGCATTCAGTTTTTGATGGTTGCATTCACACCGTTTGGACAGGCAGACTGATTTCATCTGATAACTGAGAACCAAACACCATCTGATAGGCAAGTAAAGAACAAACAGTCAAGTTAAAATAGGTTTTCAGTCATTTTATGCTGTGGCAGATTTTACAAAGTGTGTCTTGGCAGTTTTGACGGTTTGAAACTTAGTGCTTAATGTGATTTTGTTAGAATAAATGCTAGATGGCATTTTCTTCACTTTATAAACCCTTGACACACATTTGGTGAGATTTCACAACTAGACACAATACAACTGCTGGCAAAATGTTGTTCATTGAGCTCTTTTACTACACAGCATATAAATAAATCACAGATTGTAATAAACAATTTATGTCTAACAGCGGAAATTTCTGGCATCATGAATCATATTATCAAACTATTATAATGAATGCATTTTCCAGATAAAATAAAATAAAGTTATGGAATTGCTCAATGTTGAAGTTAAGTTAAAAATAGGATCATACAAACTAATAAAAAAAATTGTATTAATTCATCAGTAATAATAAATAAAGGTAAAACCAGCTTGATAGAGAATATTGTTATCCATAAATTTGTTATACAGCCTCAGATCATTCTGGATGTCATAATATATACAAAATTGGATAATATGATTGTTTTGTGTGGGACTGTGGTAGTCTAGTCGTTAAGGTACTGGACTCTGGATCAGAAGGTCCAGGGCTCAAATCCCACCTCTGCCAAGCTGCCACAGTTGGGTCCTTGAGCAAGACCCTTAACTCACAATTGCTTGGATTGTAAGACTGCATCAGTTATAAGTTGCTCTGGATAAGGGTGTCTGCTAAATTCTGGATTTTTTTTTCAGTCACTCATCTTTATATGCTTCATTAGAATGACATTAAAACAACAATTCTTGTTTTTTTCTGTTTAGAAGTTGAGTGCCTACTTTTATTAGCTTTTTTTATGTGTAAATAACATTTCATTCAGATAATTCAGCTAACAGTTCTGTCACAAACATTGACTCCCATTTCCTGCCATTTGTTTTTCATTTGCTGTGTTTTTAATTTTATATTTTCAATGCATACTCTTTCAGTTTCCAATATTAAATTTGCAATGTCTTAATTTGTCTATCCATTTATTTTCCTTTTATAAACATCCTGTTTTTTAGACTTGCACCAAATTTTAGACGCCCTTGACTATGAGAACCACCACACTCCATGCTGGCATTCTTTCTTTAGGAACTTGTATAATCCTTTTTAATGTATCAGTTGTCAGCATGTTTTCTTTAAATTAGCCAGGTCCAGCAGCTTTTTGGAATTAAAATTGTACTTTTAACTAAAAGGTTACAAGTCTAAAACATCTATTCAAAAAAAAAATTCTAACTATTTTTTCCTCTACCTGCTCTGGAAGAAAATAATAAATGGCATGAATTAAGGTAATTTACTTTGTTTGAGGGATGCTTCATGAAGAAAGAAACAAGTGTCATATGTTTGATTTGTTTATTAGCTGTGATGTGAAATTTTAACAACAACAGCAGTTTTGATATTCATAGCAGTAATGTGGAATAATTATTAGCCCTACACTCATCATCTGCAAAAACAAAGCTTTGCAGGTAACAGATAGGAGCTCACCCAACATGAAGCTCTGAGAATGGGATCTATCCCAGCACAGTCAGTGAAGCTGGACTTCCCAAGAAAAACACACTCACGTGCCTGTGGTTAAACTTAGACATGAACACAGTCCGAAATGCAAAGCATTCCGCCAACAAGCTCATGTCTTTAGTGAGCAGTGCAGCACCGATGTGCCAAGAAAAACTGCTCAGGGTCAGATATTTATAGAGACTATGTGGGCATCTATTCAGTTTGAGTTGTGTTGGTTCCCCTTAAATCTTCTCTATAAAATGGAAAGTATATTTGAATAAAGCCAAATTCTGTATGTAATGAATGTGTCTGATCATGCATTAATAAGTGATAAGTATGTTTTATTTAAATTGGTTTGTTTAAAGTCATTGGATCACGTTCATATTACATCATGTACTTTTTTAATTTGTTCCATGTTGTTAACTGTTGAGTTTGACTTACTTCAAAGATCATACAAATATGTCATTTTGTGGGGGTGCCAAAACTTTTGGCTGTATATTAGCCTTTAAAAGTAACCTTTATTTAAACTGAATGTGTGCTTTAGGTTTATTTTGGTGCAGTTCTAATTAATTGTAAGAAATACCTTTATGTTTACTGAGTTAGCATGTGTACCTTAATGTTAGTCAATGGCTAACCAATTAAACACAAAACAATGTCTTGTTTTAGATCAGGGGTGTCACACTTATATTCAATCAACAATTCACATATAATGGTGGTGTTTTTAAGTGTATGATAAAGTGAGCAGTGTTGTTTATATGGTCAACTACCTGAATGACTGCATTTTCCAGCAAGGCATTGCGAGGTGTTATACAGCATAGGGTGGCAAGGGAACCTGCTAATTGATGCTATAATATGGTGTTAAAATGCTACCAGTGAGTGCTACCAGTACCTGCTTTACACTATTAAATGGAGATACACTGAAAGAAGAATATTTCAAGCACACGACCAACCTTAAAAGCCAACAAAGAAATAATCAAGAGAAACGTCACCCAAGATATGTGCAATTAAATTAAGAAGAATCAACACTACAACACCACTACAAGGTTAGTCAAAAGCTACAGGAAACTTTGTGTATTGTTTTATGGACTTTTTACAAAAGCTTCCAAACTATTGTTGAAGTTTCTTTGTCTGTAGCGGTCAAGCGAGCACTACGTGGCTTGTTGTGGCAGTCCCAGTTGCTTGTTAATTGGCTATGAGGGATGCAACAGTGCCATGTAAAATGTATGGTCTATCTGGGTATTTTTAGCCATGACATGGCAGCTGCTTCTCCTGGACATCAGAATAGTCAATTCCATCTTCAGTTACCTGTCATGAACAAAAGAAATTTTGAGCTTTTCCATATTTATAACTTTTGAACCACAAGAGCTATTGCAAATCTGAGATCATTCTGGTCTTCTGTAATTTTCTACCACCTACCCATTGGAAATAACTTGTCCTTGACCCTTAATATGGTGACTTTCAAAATGGCGGCCATGTTGAGGACAGAACAGAGAGGTAAAGAAGAACCCAAAGATGCAGTAGGGAGATGGGAGAAAGTTCCGCAAAGTCAACTATCACTGCAGCTCTCCACCAGTCAGGGCTTTATGGCAGAGTGGTCCGACAGAGTTGAAAGCCTGACTTCGCCAAAAAACACATGAAAGACTATGTAAGATTAAATAAATAAGTATGATTCTCTGGTCTGATGAGATGAAGATTGAACTTTTTGCCATGAATTCTAAGTAATATGTGTGGAGAAAACCAGGTACTGCTCATCACCTGAACTATACAATCCCAACAGTGAAACATGGTGGTGGCAGCATCATGCTATGGGGGTGTTTTTCAGCTGCAGGGACAGGACGACTGGTTGCAATTGAAGGAAACATGAATACGGCCAAGTACAGACATATCCTAAAAGAAAACATCTTCCAGAGTGCTCAGGACCTCAGACTGGACCAAAGGTTCACCTTCCAATAAGATAATGACCCTAAGCACACCGCTAAAATAACAAAGGAGTGGCTTAGGAACAACTCTGTGACCATTTTTGAATGCCCCAGCCAGAGCCCTGACCCAATTGAGCATCTCTGGAGAGACCTGAAAATGGCTGTTGACCAACGTTCACCATCCAACCTTACAGAACGGAAGAGGATCTTCAAGGAAGAATGGCAGAGAATCCCCAAATCAAGGTTTCAAAAACTTGTTGCATCATTCCCCAGAAGACTCAAGGCTCAAAAGGGTGCTTCTACTAAATACTGAGGGTCTGAATACTTATGAACATGTGATATTTCAGTTTTTCTTTTTTTTGTAAGAGTTAATGTAAGTATTAATGTAAAATATGTTGTACTACAGTATACACTTTATTAAACTCACCGGCTCATGATACATATAACTTATGATGGATTTGTCCGAACCTATCCCCATCATAAATCAGGGAGCACCTGTACAAATCAACTCCATTAATTCATACAATGTCTTATGCAATGTGGATTATCTAGGCGTCTGGAATGAATTAACTCAATATGCATTATCCTTTTGTGAAAAAAAAATGCTGGGTACTCACTGTATTCGGTTCTCGACAAGCCTTCTGTAATGAATTAAGAAAAATATCTGGGGAACCACTGCATTGCCACTTCGTTTTCTTTTTGCAGATGTTTAAAGTAGCTTCAGTTGTGTGGTTAAACCAAGAGGCCCTGTCTACTAAACATCAAAGTGCATGACTTACATACAGTTTGACCAACTATATTCTGTTGTAGTAATGCTACAGGGCCAGAAAGAGATATCTTGTCTGGAGCATATTTGCTTATAACTGCTTTAAACAAAGGTTTAAGTTATGTAAATGTGCATAGGATGAAACAAAAAAATGCAAGAAATGTATGTAGAAAATAGCAAAAAATGATATCTTCTTTTCCCAATCATTCATCAAGCACATATAGTGTAAATGTTATCATAGAAATAAGAAACAAGTGAGTCATGTTGGCCTGTGAGTAGCTAGTGATTTTTCAGCCATTCATGTTTCTGACGAATTGTATGCTGTTTAAAGTCTACACCATGAACATTGTTATCTCAGTATTTAAACAATAGGTTTGATCATAATTTAATCAGAACACTCCATTTTAACTAAGTTGTATACATTACCGAGCCATTAATCTGATAATTAACAGATGCATGTAAACCTGACTATTGTGAGGTCAACAACTGCTTCATATGCATGTATCAAAGCCTTTTATAATCAATGCAGTGTTGCAATGCAATTATTGTTGTTAATGTGACAAAAGCACTGGTACCACAAGTGTACAAATACTACAATACTGGTACTATACTGATAGTTGGATATTTGTGCATTATAAAATTGTAACTTGATTCAAGGAATAATAAATATTTCTGAAATGGGTGCCAGGACTCATAAGCAAGCTGAACCAGATTAAAGTCTGAATGATGCTTGACCCTGGCCTCTGCCTTAATGAACAACACACACATACAACGAGGGATGAAGGCTTTGATCCATGCTGAAATGAATGTCATGGCCGAGGTGCATGACTCTATGGGAATCACCTCAACTCCCTCCAAGCTTAGCTAGAGGAGCCAATAAAGGCTCTGAACTACACACACACACACACACACACACACATACACACATATAACTGCAGGGACTGGGTTTGATTAGAAGCATATAATCATTTCTTTATCATTTGTTCATCCAATCTGTAAAAAAATATTTTAAAAAATCTAGCTATACTTCTTGAAAAAACAGACTTGCATTATCAGATTTAATTGGAAAGCTGTTTAAACATGTAAATGCCTCCTATGCGGTTTAAAAATGTATTTTATATTCAATATATCAGTCTGATAAGTCAGTTTCACAGACAACAAATTAAATTGTTAAAAGTTAAAAATATTGGACAGCCACAACATACATTATTGCTGTAAAGAATGATTGTACGGCTGTTAATGAATTACTTTATTTTAGGTACTGCTATCCAGAAGTAATATTATTGTTGTCTTATATCCTAAAAAATGATTTGCAATAATGGTTTCTATTCACAATGGTGAACTACCTGAAATACACCCTGCAGGGTTGATCCAAAGGTGTGATGTTTGGAGTAATGGAAAAAGAAAATATAAGGAAAATAAAAGGCAGAAGATGTAGAGAGGCAGAGAAGAGAAATACTGTGTGCTAGGGAGGAAAGAGAGAGGGAGAGAGGGGGAGAGAGAGATGACGAATAATAGCATTAAACTAGCAGAAAGAGAGAGTAAGAGAAAGGAGGCTAATAAGAGAGACTTTGAGGGACCAAAAGAGAGTGAGAGGAGAAAATGCTATAAGACAAAGAAAGTTTTTTTTCCCCAACTCATACTCAAAACAAGTAATTGCACCAAAGAAGCATCTGTAATTTTAGCTCTTGATTAAGGATGCTTAATTATTACAGCAAAACAAAACCATTGTTAAGACCAATTCAAACTGTTTGCCTTTTTAAAACACCGGTATTCAAGCTTGGCAGATATTCTTCCATTTTAGGTAACATTCCAAACTACAGGTGCAAAAGTTAAATGCTGACTTGGCTTGAAATTTGGTTTGTACTGTGTCCCATAAATTCAGCATCATAGGAAAGACATGGCACAGACATGTGCCATTTAACATATACAGTGTATCACAAAAGTGAGTACACCCCTCACATTTCTGCAGATATTTAAGTATATATTTTCATAAGACAACACTGACAAAATGACACTTTGATACAATGAAAAGTAGTCTGTGTGCTGCTTATATAACAGTGTAAATGTATTCTTCCCTCCAAATTAACTCAATAAACAGCCATTAATGTCTAAACCACCAGCAACAAAAGTGAATACACCACTTAGTGAAGTTCCTGAAGTGTCAATATTTTGTGTGGCAGCCATTATTTTCCAGAACTGCTTTAGCTCTCCTGGGCATGGAGCTTCACAGGTTGCCACTGGAATGGAACGCTTTTTCCACTCCTCCATGACGACATCACGGAGCTGGTAGATATTTTAGACTTTACACTCCTCCACCTTCTGCTTGAGGATGCCCCAAAGAAATTCTATTGGGTTTAGGTCTGGAGACATGCTTGGCCAGTCCTTCACTTTTACCCTCAACCTCTTCAAAAAATAAGTGGTCATCTTAGAGGTGTGTTTGGGGTCATTATCATGCTGGAACACTGCCTTGCGACCCAGTTTCCGGAGGGAGGGGATTATGCGCTGCTTCAGTATGTCACAGTACATATTGGAGTTCATGTGTCCCTCAATGAAATGTAACTCCCCAACACCTGCTGGACTTATGCAGCCCTAGACCATGGCATTCCCACCACCATGCTTGACTGTAGGCATGGCACACTTATTTTTGTACTCCTCACCTGATTGCCGCCACACATGCTTGACACCATCTGAACCAAACAAATTCATCTTGGTCTCATCAGACCACAGGACATGGTTCCAGTAATCCATGTCCTTTGTTGACATGTCTTCTGCAAACTGTTTGCAGGCTTTCTTGTGTACAGACTTCAGAAGAGGCTTTCTTCTGGGGTGACAGCCATGCAGACCAATTTGATGTAGTGTGCGAAGTATGGTTTGAGCCCTGACAGACTGACCCCCCACCTCTTTAGTCTCTGCCGCAATGCTGACAGCACAATCTTTCAAAGACAGCATTTGGATGTAATGCTGAGCACATGCACTCAGCTTCTTTGGACGACCAATGCAAGGTCTGCTCTAAGTGGACCCTGCTCTTTTAAAACGCTGGATGATATTGGCCACTGTGCCGCAGCTCAGTTTCAGGGTTTTGGCAATATTCTTGTAGTCTTGGCCATCTTGTAGCACCAATTTGTCTTTTAAGAATCACAGAGAGTTCTTTACCATGAGGTACAATGTTGGAACTTTCCAGTATGATAGCGTGTGAGAGCTGTATTACAAAATTTAACACTATGCACACCTGAGACCTAGTAACTTTTGCAGTGCTCAATTTCAACATTTAGGGGTGTAGTATCTTAGGGGTGTACTCACTTTTGTTGCCGGTGGTTTAGACATTAATGGCTGTATATTGAGTTATTTTGAGGGAAGAATAAATTTACACTGTTATATAAGCTGCACACAGACTACTTTTCATTGTGTTAAAGTGTCATTTTGTTAGTGTTGTCCTATGAAAATATATACTTAAATAGATGCAGAAATGTGAAGGTGTGCTCACTTTTGTGTCACTGTACAGTATGTTATGTTCTGTGAAACAGAACAGGTCTAATCAAATAGTAATTTAGGTTAAAAATAGTAACAAAAACAAATTATGAAAACATTTAGTACAGTACTGTACAGTACAATAGACTATTTTTTTTACAACTAACTTAAGATTAAATCAAAAGAAAGTTGATGATAGTATTTTTTCTCTGCCTTTAAGAAGATTATTCTGAATACAGAAAAGTAAGATGTTTTCTTACAGAACTCTTGGTATTGGCTTATGTGATTCGGTTAATTTTAACAACAGCTTCTCTGCCTGAAGAGTAGAATATTTGGGCATCCCTGGTTAAGTGATATTTAGTGAATTTTTAAATATAAAGTACCAAGTATATCTATTTAAAAGAACACACCTAATTATAACAATTGCTATGCTGCATTAGAAACTTGCAGAAATATATTTAAAGCAACATGTTGACACAGTGATTAGCTCCATTGCATCACAACTCCAGAGATCCCCAACCCAGGTTTTGCTAATTTGGAGTTTGCATGTTTGCTATGGTTTCCAAGTGTTTTTGAACAAACTACATATATTTCAGACATTGATTTTTTTTTTTTTTGGTCTAGTGACAGCAAAGCACTTGGACAAGCACATGGAATGCAAGTTCTGATGATCTATGCTATCAAAGCATTGCAAACTGTATGCCTTTCTCTGCCTTCAAGTGCCTCGTAAATGCTCAGAAGGCTTTACTTTTACATTTACATTTTTATGTCATTTAGCTGACAACCTTATCCAGAGTGACTTACAATTCATCCAGTCTTACAATCCAAGCAATTGTGGGTTGTGTGCTTGCTCAGGGGCCCATCTTTGGTAGCTTGGCAGAACATCCTGGACCTTCTGGCCCATAGTCCAGTACCTTAGCCACTAGGCCACCACAGTTCCGGTCAGAGGAAGATCAGTAGATCAGAGGAATATACAAAATACTTTTATTTTTAAATAAGGAACCTTTCACTAAAGGTGGTTTTTCATTATATGAATAAATGCAATAGAAAACATTGTATTAAAGTATTAAATCAATATATGTAATAATGTATATGTAATAATAATGTGGGGTAAGTATAACACTTCCAAAAGAAAATCAGGTAGTTGTGTAAGTCATAGTGGTAAACAGTGACTGTCAGGGGCATAATCAGATCCAGACTTTGCCGCGTTAAAAGTTGAAAGTCAATTGCTGAGCAGAAGTAGAGGACCCACCACACACGTTCACTACATTTCCCATTGCCCCAGCATTTTTCCACAAATTTGAGTGGCTAAAAGGAAGAGCCAGTTTTTCTTTTATTATGGAGCAATGGATGACACAGTATCCGTATTTTTAAAAAGTTACCCATGCTTTATGCGAGTTAATGATAGTTAAAAGGCATACATTAAACTACCAAAGGCACAATTCACATTAGCATGTAAATGCAGATAATAATAATGCAGATAATAATAACAATTAAAACTAATTGTTAATTTGTTCTTCAATCCTTGTCCATGGCAGAATAACACCCACTGACGTGTTAAATCACTTAATCTATTTAGTGTAAAACAGGCTTATTTTTATGCACTGTTGTGACCTTACAACTGATTGGCAAGAAGAGGGGTACAGCTGTGCAACTCTAAATTATGTGTGTGCTCCTCTATGACAAGCAGTCTAGAAACCCCCTTGGTGACTTACTACACTGTATTATTAAGAGTAACTGTTTGTATTACGGCCTGTGACAATTGTTCATGAGTCAGAATGTGTAAAGACACTTTATTTGTATCTGTTTGTTTTGGCACTTGGCACTCTGAGACTGGAATTTAAAATAAAATGTGTCCTGGGTGTGAGCGGTCGGCAATGAGTTTTACTGTCCACTTGCTGGCTTGAGGAGAGGTCATACATGTCCTATATGTTAGTGGATGAAAATAATAAGATATAATAATAGTCCACGTTAATGAAAACCTATAGAGTTTGCATTCTTATATGAGTCATAAAAGGGACACATATTCCATCATAAGAGCTGGGACATCCTAGGGTTTAACAGGTCCTGTTTCAGATGAATGAGGTGTTCCGAATTGTTACTGATTTGAAAGAAATTCTGAATCTAAACCTTATAGGCCTTTATATCTATCATTAGCAATGCATAGTACAGAAGAAAGGGCCAGTGTTAACACAGAGAAAGTTGGACCTGGAGAAACAGAGGTTGAGTGGACAAGAGGGGAAGAAACAGAAAACATTGGAGACATAGCAATAGTAGAATAATAAATAATTTATTAAAGGTCAAAGAGAAAAGAGAACTTATGGCATAGAGCAGGAGAAAGGAAGAGTGTGTGAGAGAGAGAGAGAGAGAGAGAGAAACACACACAAACAGCTGAACTCATCTGATAACACTGACAGTGTTGAATTCTTTAGTCATTCCCTTGCTCCTCTGGGGAAGCTTTACGGAATCATCAAAGCTGCTCAACTTTCCTTTCTTCTCATTTGTGTTAGTACAGAGGGGTTCAGGGAGTTGGAATGATTCCATGATACAGCCAAGTGTGACATCATTACTTTTGATTGAATTAAACCCATACTGTCCCTTCATCCGGGGACTCAAAATAATGATGCACACATACCAACTGTAGCAGTAAATTGTCCTGAAACAATCATTTTAAAACTAACAAAAATTTTACACACCTGGCTTTTCTAAATAAAAAAATAAATAAATACATTTTCAATTACCATTTAATTACATCTAGCACTCAATAGGCACAGGAGGATGTACAACCTGTACAACCACCATGACCCTCCAAATCAAACAGAATACATTATTTGAGTAAATGAAAGTAACAGTTTCAGAGATATATGTGTTAAGCTTATACTGGAGCTATGAGGTAACTGAGGTAAGCTATTTACTTAACATGGATGAACTCATTACTTTGTGCTCTATGTGGTCTAAGGTTGTACTCACACTTAGACAAATTGTACCATACCAAAGCAAGTTTGAGGTACTAGTGTGATCACTAACTGTGCCCGGGTGTTCTATTCTGAAGTCCTTGAAGAGCTGGGTATGAACACACTCAATTAGTGTGATCTCAAATAAAACATCAGTTTCCTCCATAAAAAAAAATATTCATGGTGAGCATGAGTCGCTGAAAAACGTTGCATTGCAAAATCAGGAAAACTCTCAGGCGTGTAAGAGGCCTGTGTGCCAGTGTGCCAAAATACACCCATAAAGTCCATTGTTCTGTGGAAGTGTATCTTCTCCACCACAAAAAGTAGCATCATAATGACATAAGCGTGCTCAGGCATAGAACGCATCATGATGACATAAGCATGCTCAGGAAAATAATGTTTTTAAGTGCAATGTGAGCACAGGCCAGTGGAGGAATGGAGGTGGGAAATCGTGCTCTGGCACGGTACAATCCAACCAGGCATAGTGTGAGTTAGACAGAAACTTTCAGCAGTGCCTTCTATTTAGACTGATACCAGACTATTGTATGCAACTATGCATGTATATGCAGATATAAATAATAACTAATATTTTTCAGATGTTGTGTCCTCCTCAGTCACCCCTGGGGTACTGTTGAGCAAAGATGCTGAGTTGTGTAAGAGTTCTGTGCACTCTACTCTCTTTGAAGCTAGCTACAATATAAATCTGTACCACTAAGCGTATCTTAATGCCTACTAATAGCTAAAGTACACTGCATACACAAACTTCAGAAGAAAAGTTAAACTGATCTGACACATCCGGAGTATATTTTGGGCTGATATACTATTTTAATGAACAGATTCTTATTAGCCTTGGTTTTCCCTCCCTGCCTTTGCTCTGTGTCCCTGTCTTTCTCAAGTTAATCCCTTCTTCCCTTGCAGCAGGACAGGGTGTGCCTGGCTGTCTCTGGTAATGGGCAGCAATGAGAAGCTTGAGTAAGCACAATCAATGAGAAAAAGTAAGACACACACAGGCACACACTGGAAAGCAGAGGCTCTCATTCTTCTCATGCAACTACTCGACAAATGACACACGGCAGCATCCTTTCATTTTAATATGATTAACTGATATGGCTGCTTTTGTTGTTCCTTTGATATATTCCTTTGATAACTGGGCTGCAGTAATACAACTAACAATATCAATTTATTGGTTGATTTGAAATCCTCCACTGCTTTTCATGCTCTCACACCCCTCCTTCTTGCAGATTACAATCTCTTCATCCATTATTGATGACGTTAAACTACTAGTGGCATGCTGAAAGTGCTGCATGGGAGATTTGTCGCTAATCCAGCAAAAAAACACGCACCGGCACATAATGAAGGAGGGAGAAAGCACAAATGTCAACAGTTTCACATAGGGACTGGATTACACACAACCCATCTCTTGCACTGAAGGTGCCTTACCTTTTCAGCTAGCATTAATTAATCTCCGGGCTCTGGCTGCACCGAAGGTTATGGAACGTCTGGGCGCATTTTCTTTAGACAGTTGATGCCCCCCTCTACCCCCTTCCCCCCCCACCTCTATCGAGTGCTAGCTGTTTCATTACCTCTCTGTTTTTTCTGGCTTCTTCTTCACTTTGATCCCCCCCTCCGGCTGCCTGGTGGCATCAGCATTGATCTCAGATCAGCTTCTACTCTTCATTGGTCCCTCAGCATCTGAAATTAGGCCAAAACTCTCACACTGATATTTACCTTTTATATTTACCCAAACACACCTGAGCTTGCCTCGTTAGCAATTACTTCTAACATGCTGGTTGCAGAGTGTAGAATCTAGCATCTTGGTTTCCTTAGATGTGATGAAGAAGCCCCTGTGCGACAGTACAGGTATGTGATGCTAATTTAGAGCCGGAGGCAGCTGTTCCAGCCTTCCACACACATGCGCGCGTGCGCACACACACACACACACACACACACACATATGAAATAAACTTTTCAGGACCTCCACACTAGATTAAGATACAGGTATGTGCGGTTTAAAGGCCTCATCACATTCTGTTAAACAGGACACTGAATAAACTGATGGAGGGTATTTTAAAAAGAAAACTTTGTTATACACAGGCTAAACATTTTGTGCATTCATAAAAATGTACAATTATTTTAAAAAGTACAGTTACAACTGTAACAACCCTGTCAACCCATTTCAGAGTTAAGAGAAAGCATGGAAAGCCTTCTATTTTAATTTTGATAGAAGTCAATTGCTAGACAGCACTACGAACAACATGGAGGATCAGCCAGTTAAAAAAGATACTCATCAAGTGAATTTGAACCTGTTTATATAGATATAGTTTAGACAGAATATACATTCTATGGAGGTGAAAACAACGTCAAAAGAACAATTACATACATGTATAAATGCCATTCATAGCTTGTCATGAAGACCTTGCACAAAAACAAATCACTAAACACATCAACCAGACAGTCACACAGTCCCTAGTCCATATGTGACCTAACTAGCAAGCAAGCACATAACCAGTAAGGTAGTTATTTACACACGCACACACACACACACACACACACACACTTATACTTATACTTCTCCTCTATACTTAAACTCCCACCTCTGCTCGTGGGTCAGAAACATTGGTTTTGGTCATCAGTTATGGATTATATGTTGTCGCCTTTATCGTTCAACATTACGATATTTTTTTTTTTTTTAGTTAGTTAGTTAGTTAGTCAGTAACTAAAATGTTTTCAAATGCTCACATGCAAGTGGGAATACCCGACGATTAAATCTTAAAGGTACTAAAAAAACAATTTAAATATAATTTAAAAAATGTAAATTAAATTAGTTATTAAAATGTAATAACTTATTTTTTTTTCCATTTCTGCTTTCTATTTAGCTTTTAAGTTATTTATTCTTAAGAAAGCAGCTTCTTTGGGCTACAGTTGCAAGTGTACTGCTTAAAAAATTAGAGTATGTTTAAAAATTAAATATACCATATTGAAATATCTTCTACGTTTCATGAGCAGTGGATTTAGTTATACCCCCCTTTACAGTTGAGCAATAGTGGCATCTGGCAGGTCCATCGGAATGCCAGTCTAAAGAAGACCTTTCTATACTCTATATTTTTTTTGCAAGGGTAGTAGCCAAAAAAACACACTTTTGGAAGGGTAACAGGGCGAAAAGGATATGTTAAAGCTCACAAAGATTGGAATAAGGATCAGTGGTAAATATTATTATAGAGTGACGAATCCAAGTCTGAAATGTTTGAGTCCAATTGTTGACAATTTGTTATAGATGGTCATTATACTATTGCTAAAATAACAAATCTAATGGAGGCCCAAGACAGTGCTGTATTTGGTGCAGCAGTAAAGAAGGTATTAATAGGATAAAGACCACAAGCAAGATTTGAGTGTATTTTAAATGCATTTTCCAGAAGCAAGCAGTGTCTTGGCATTTGTGTGTGCTTAGATTTTCTCTATTGGACATGTTAAACCTTCATAGACCTGCCAGGACAGTAAACATTACACACAGTGAGTGTGTATATCTGGAATGACAATATTAGTGTAATGAAAACTCAAAAAGCTTTTAATGTTTTCAAGAGCTGCTAGTAAATTGGCCATGTTAATTTTGTTAATCAAGAGCTCTTGTAGCCTTTAAGCCAGCTAGGCAGTGAAAAACAGATAATGGAGATTTTGAATGAACTGAAAGACCTCCTCTGCTATGCTCTTTCTGTCATCTGATTCACTCCCTCTCTTCCTTCTTGATGTGCCCTTCTCTATTCCACATAGATATTAGCAGCACATAAACTGATTTGTTTAAAGATTTACAGCTTTGGAAATACAGCATCACAGCATTAGCACTGGACTAAAGATGTCTCAGACGGAGTGCAAATCATTATGGTTTTAACACTGCATGAATGTGTGTGCAGTATAATGGTTGCAGCTGTCTATATAAGTTTACATAGGAATCATAATGTGAAAATCTATAAATCTACTGTACTATGCATTCAGAAAGTCCTCATGCCCTGTTCCACATTTTCTGTTGCAGACTTAAAATAAAATACAATTTTAAAAAACCTTTTGTCCCCAATCATTCTGCATTCAATAACCCACAATGTGAAAGTGATTTTTTTTACAATAAAAAAAGAAAAAAACATTTGCCTGGACATAAGGTCCCTTTGCTATAACAGTTGAAATTTAGCTCTAGCTTTGGTGAGGTGCCTAGCTCTAGAAAGAGTCCTGGTTGTTCCAAACTTCTTCCATTTGAGAATGATTCAGGGCATTGTGCTCTTGGGAGCTTTCAGTGCAGAAGATAACTTGGAGCCTTCTCCACATTTGTGTCTCCACACAGTACAGTACCTGAGCACTACAGGCAGTTATTTTTTAATCATGTATTGTTGTTTGTTCTGATATGCATTGTTAGCTGTCAGACCTTATATAGACAAGTGCATTATTTCCAAATCATGACCTGCTCATCAACTGAATTTGTGATAGATGAACTCCAATCAAGGTGTAAAAATATCTCAAAGATGATAAAAAAATGGAAGTTTCCAAAGCTAAATTTCAAGTGTCACATTAAAGGTTCTCAAGTCTTATGTCTATGCAATAGGCCTATTTGAGACATAAGTCTGAACAGCCTTGCTGTGTTCTGCTCAGACACCCTTGTTCTTCCCTATCCATCATGCTAAGTGCACCGGACTTCAGCCTTATTTTGCAGCCCCACTGTGTTCGATAGCTTGCAATTACATTTACATTTATGACATTTAGCAGACACCCTTAGTCAGATTTACTTACAATTGATACAGTCTTACAATTCAAGAAATGGTGGGTTAAAGGCCTTGTTTAAGGACCCAACTGTGGCAGCTTGGCAGAGGTGGGATTTGAACCCTGGACCATCGGCCCAGTACCTTAACGCTACGCTACTGAATTCCCATGCATGACCGATTGAAGGTAAAGGGCAAATTATGGTCACTGTCTGGGGTTGTAGCACCCACTTGATTATTGTGAGTGAGTTGGCTTACTTAATTAAATATCCTTTATTGGACACAAAATAAAACAAGTTAAAAAGAAAGTAAGAAAAACTATGCATTAGCACAGTGACTAAAAAGCTGATTTGTAGTGACCTCCCAGACAATGCATCAGTTTCAGTTTATGTCACTCAGTGATCTCTATGGAGTAATTCAGTAAAATATTTCTACCTCAGATTAGCCAAGTCAGTGCATTTGTGAATACTAACAGGCAAAAGAATTGTTTAGCTACCTATTTTAAAATGGCAGGTCTAAATTATCACATTCTTTAACCATATAAAAAAGACAAGCATCAGACTGGTGGAAGGTGGAAGCTCTTTATTAAATACAAGTGAAAAAACAACTAGGCATAAATAATGATTAACCCTGGAATTCATAAAAATAGACACACAGACATACACTCAACAAGCACTTTATCAACTGTTTTCAATGTATTTATTCAACTGCTCATTAACACAAATATCTGCTCAGCCTATTAAATGGCTGAAACACAATACATTTTATGCAGCCATACACTAGACATGGTAAGTATAACCTGCAGAAATTCAAAAAGCTTGATGAACGATGAATGATGAACAAAGGTGATTTGTGTGACTTTGATTGTGGCAGGGTTGTTGCAGTTACATGTTACATCAAACACATCGTTTAGAGAGGATGGCCTAAAAAAGAGAAAATATCCCGTGAGAAGCAGTTCTCTGAGCAAAAATGCCCTGTTCATGCCAAAGGTCAGAAGAAACTGGCAAGGCAGGCTTTAGCTGATAGTAAGGCAATAGTATTTCAAATCACCACTCCTTACAACCAAGGTACGGAGAACGGTATTTCTGAATGAACAACAGATTGAACCTTGAAGCAGATGGGCTACAGAAAAAGGCAACCTAACCAGATGTCAGTCATGTTAACTAAGAACAATTTGCACAGGCTGACCAAAATTAAACAATAGAAGATTTGGAATTCTTGCTTGGTCTGATGAGTCTCGGTTTTGGTTGTGACATTCTGGTTTCTTGAACATGACAATAATTCAATTTCCAGGGGCATCAGTCTGGGTCCCCTATGTGTTGAGTATGTGTATCTTTCCCTTGCCCAGACCAAAGACAAAACAATATATACATTTGAAATCATCTTCTGTATTGATATAGCCTTGTGTCTGTTGTTGAAATGTTCATTGGTGCTAATAGGGATAAATAATAAATACAAACATATGCTATTAGCCCTCAAAATATTCTAAATTTTCTGTATTAAAAATATAAATATTAGTTACTGAGTTTGCTTTCTGCGACCTATAACTCGTACACGTGGCAACCTTGTGATCACGGTGACAGTTTGCCACATATCACAGCTCTGCAACACTAAATCTCAGCGTGTTATCCTTATTAAGACCTCACACATGTTTTGGCCTTGCATGTGTGTATCTTAGCATAAATTTACAGTGTAGCTAAGCAGTATATAGAGCTGTTCTGGTATTAAAGGGTAAGAAAAGATGGGAAATCCTCCTGTCATCTCTGTATTACAAATTTTATGTTCCTTGACATTACTCTGATGGCTATAACTCAGATAATAGCAGGCGTAAAAGGACAAGGAATGGAACAAGCTAAAAGTAAATGATAGGTTAATTAAAGGGTGTCTAGTAATGAAAATAAAGTAAATAGCATTGTCAATTTTGTATAAAAAAAACCTTATCTGACATGTTTTGCAAAGTAAATTGACTCTTATAATAATACACTATATGATTGTACAATAATTCATGAAATCATAATGTATGAGGCCATACATATTTTAATTTGAGTATTTACGTATATATATATATGGGTCATTTCATAATTGAACTATATACAGTATCTCCCAAAAGATACCCTTATTTTTTTATGTGTAAAAATGACTTGTAAAGTGTCCTTAGCAGTGATGGCGGTAACGCGTTCATCTAAGTAATCTAGCGCGTTACTATTTCCAATACTGTAATCAGATTAAAGTTACTTTTCCAAGTAACTTTGCGTTACTATTTTTTCATTTTTTTAGTAAAAATTTTTTACTTGCTTTTTCTTGCATCTCGGGAAGTGACGTGGGCCTTTACGACAATTAAGTCACGTTTTCAGCACGAGGACAATTCACGTGTAATACCACGCAAACGTAAACAATGGAGGGAGGAGAGAGATGCGCGTTTTCTGCTTGGAAATACAGGCATTATTATGAATTTGTTTTAGCAAAAGATGACAATATTAAGGTTCGTTGTACACTCTGTGCTGGTGACAAAGTGCTATCTAGCTTCAAAAACACTACGTCATATTAGAAAAAAAACATTTGGAGTCGCAGCGCAGCTCGGCACAGTCAAACTTACAGAGCAAAGTGCAAAGCAGAGAGCTTCGATTAATGCAGGAGGTCCCACACCGCCCAAAACAACCAAAACTGGACTTCGGTGCAAAACTAGTAAGGGCCATTAGCCATTAACAGGAGGAGGGTTCAAACTTACAAAAGTCACAGCTACTGTAACCCAACACCATAACCATTATAACCACAATTACTGGTGATGGAATTGTATTGTCACTTTAGACCCCACAAACAGTTGGGATCAGCGAAACCCTTTTTTTTTTTAATTCACCTGTGTGTTTCACATCATTCCTTTGTTTTTCTTTGTACCAGGATGGCCGAGTGGTTAAGGCGTTGGACTTAAGATCCAATGGATGTATGTCCTCGTGGGTTCGAACCCCACTCCTGGTAATAGTTATGCTTAAGCAAGGTCACTTTAGACCCTTCATTGGCATTTAATGCAATTTACATGACCTGTTTCATGCCATGTGGGTACTTCAGATAAATACACTGCTTATAAAAAATGTGCTAATAATAGAATAGTAACTACAATTTTATTTATAGAGCACCTTATAGCATCACAAATCGACCCCAAAGTGCTGCACAATCCACAAAAACACATGAACAAAAAAAGTAGAATACTTTGCACCAACTGGTAACAACTAACAGAACTACTTATATTACCCATAATACACTGCTCACAAAAATTAAATAAAATATCCCCTATTTTTGTGAGCAGTGTATATTAATCACTATTGCATAATTTCCAAATGATCCAAATGCCAACTCATACAAATACATTTTCAAAGATGTTTTATAAGCTGTAATGTATGAAGATTGGTTTTTGGTAGAGGTGTTAGATTACAGATCAAACGTACATATGTCCTCCTTGGTTCAAATCCCACTCCTGCTAGGTATTATGCTCAATTTTGTATATTTTCTGTAATAATTATAAATTCTGTCATTTAAATTTTCCTAAATTTTTTACTCTACTATTGTACAAAAATTGAACCGTTTACAGTTATTAATTGTTGTTGAGTGCTTAAGGCCATTGTGTATTATTATACACAGCTGTGATCCAGAGATCGAACCCCAACACCAATGCTTAAGTCATTGTAAGTGCCTCCAGAACAACTTTATCAGATACAGCTAAAGCTTGTAAATCATATATACATTTTATGGGGACAAGTCGAATGTGTAGAATTCACATGATTTGTTTTCTGCCACTTTTTTTTTAACTACATTTCCCAGGATAGCTGGGCTGTCGTAGCCTAGCGGATAAAGTACTGGACTCTAAAATTGATGGTCTAGGGTTCAAATCCCATCTCTGCCAAACTGTCCCTATTGGGTCCTTAAGTAAGTCCCTTAACCTACAAGTGCTTGAATTGTAAAACTGTATCAGTTGTAAGTCGCTGTGGATAAAGGGCATCTGCTGAATGTTAAATGTAGCTGAGTGGTTACGGCGTTGGCGTTAAGGTCCAATGGGTTCTAACCTTCTGTTACCAACTGCTATAGATTAGCGTTATCACTTTAGACCCAATAAACCAAGCTTATCCTTGATACTGACAGTAAATTTCTGTCTAGCATATTATAACTAAAGAACAACAGACTTCACCTTCTTTTCCCTCAAGACTATCTAAAAACCCACCACTACTATTATTTAACATGCCTGTAATACCCTAGCTCCTAGGAGGTGTGTGACTTTAATCCCACATGGCCATTATGAAAGCAACATGCAGCACGCTGGCTTTAGTCTAGACACCACTTCCTGCCTGGCAATTGCACATTATTAGAACAGACAGACACTTGTGATTGCAGTAATTCTGGAATGACATAAGTGGAGTGTGATTCCAGCTGAGGGTCTTGAGTGAGTTATTGTGGAGAAAGGAGAAAAACGAGCCAGGGAAGAGACATACAGTTATTTTGTTTTTTTGTTTGGCATGTTATTATGTGCTCCTATTTTGGAGCATAAGCCGTGTTAGAGCTATTTGAATATCCATAATTGATAGCTGCAGTGATTGCTGGGTCTGAAGATTTCTGAACTCAATCACGTCAAATGGGAAAACCATTTATACTGTGTATATATGTTGGGGCACTAGCACTTGTAGCCTGCTGAGAAGACCTGCTGTATTCATATTCACCACCAGAGGCCACTATAATTCATATACATAGCAATAATGTGTCACATATTACATACATTATGTCTCGCCATATATCGTCGGTCAGAATTAGGAGGCCATAAAACTAATTCTGTATTGTTCTTAATCACTCGGTCATCATGATTTACGGGATACGCGCCGATGGTAGAGCTTTATTACTTAAGGTCGCTGTTTGTTTACTTAACAATGTACTCTCTAATATAATCCACGTGATCTGTTTCAGGCCAATCAGGGCGCGCATGTGAACCAGGATGGCCGAGTGGTTAAGGCGTTGGACTTAAGATCCAATGGACGTATGTCCTCGTGGGTTCGAACCCCACTCCTGGTAGGAGATATGCTTTAGTTTGGGAAAAGAAAACTCTACGTGTCACATGAAAAAACAGTAATAAAACCCTAAAGCCTTCAAACTAGTTCATAATTATAGAGGGTTTTTGGACAACCACCAGCTGGTCAGGTCCAAACCAGCTAAAACATCAACGCAAATTATGCTGTTTTTAGGTTTTTAAGCAGGAAAAAATAAAATAAAATAAAATAAGCATGTGCACACAAAACACCCCTAAAGTAATATATAATTATATTAATATATAATACTGAATAATTATGAACTAGTTTGAGGGCTTTAGGGTTATATTACGGTTTTTGTTCACATAATTAGAAACAAATAAATCCATAAATTAAACACTATTCCCTTCAGTAAAGGTGCAACCTAAACAAACAACAAAGTTGGCGGAACATACCACTGTTTGGGCGTGGGTGAACACAGCCTTTCAAATCTGTCATACTGCAAACGCATATTTTTCTTTTCGCAATTATCTGGTATTATTGTACAAACCATGTAAAATTCAACGAAAGACAGAATGTACTATTAAAGATGTCATAAAAGTCGTCAATAATATAAGAGCCTAAATACAAGCCCCCCCCCCTATTTCGTCCGTAAGGTCAGCGATCCCGGCAAAGACAATTCTTTTCTAACTCCAGTGCACAGAGCAGTTCAGTCCCTCAGAACTCCGGCAAAATCCAGAAAGTAAGTGATATAAAAATGTGCGACAGTGTGATTAAAACGATAGCAGGTTTGCTGTCGAAATCGAACTTTTTATTTAGGGAAAGCTGAAGTGATTTGCTGTTAGTTTTATCGCCACGTGGCTGCATGAAACATAACCGTGGTGCAAGTCAGGAAGTCTAACTATAGCCATGAACTTCAACCAGTGCTGTATAGAGTCTGATATGAAATCCTGTTATTCACACTTATCAACACCAGGGTCAAAACTTACGAGTTGAACCTTATCGTTATTCGTAATTGATATTACAAAAGTTTGGTGTGAGTGATCTCAATGAAAGTGTGTATGTCATTACGGTGCATCGTGGTTACCTGTCGGCTTCCATAATGTCTTAAAATAAATGTATAACATTTGGTTAGAACAATGCAGGATACTTAACTGTAACACCTAATAAACTGTAGTGTAATTAATGTATTAATTAATATGCACAGGTGTGCGCTGTTTTAACCATTTGATCACCACCAGATGTGTAATATTGGTTATATGAACTGCTCACAAAAATGAGGAGATATTTCAAAATGAATATGAAAATGATCCCACAAGAATTGCTGGACAATCTGATCCTGTCCATGTCCCATCACTGTCGGTGTGTTTTGGTACTCTTGGGTGATCATACACCCTACTGAACAGTCTGGGGATGTGGGGCGTCCAGTTTAACATGCTTCTGTTCACCCCATAAATATATCATTTACTACACAATCACCAGAATTGAGTTAAAATCTCATTTGCATAATCAAACACCTTTTTGGACTTTTCATTTGCTTTTCTGATCATCTTGTCTAATAAATGAAAATCAAATGCTTCTTTTTTTAAGAAAAGAAAAAACAACTTTATCCTTGTATAATACATGCATATTTCCCCTATGAGCCAGTGCTTTGTGGTGGGAAAAGTATTTTTTCCAACATGCCACATGCATGCTGCACAGGTGGTGTGTGCACCCATTGTTTACCCAGGTATTTACCCTGTAGATTAAAAGTAGTACATGGTGGCTTTCCCGGTTCTCCCTGGGCGTAGGCGGGCGTAGGCATGGTTCGCCCTGAATGGGTTGCTGGTGGATTGTAAGACACAATGTATCTTTATAACCCTGCCTGAGATAATGGTTATACACTGCCCCCCCCACTTTGTGTTATTTTCCTTCTGAATTCATCAGAAGGTGAGTTTGTGAATGGAGAATTTTTTGTGCCCCTGTGGCATGTTTGTATGATCTGTGGCAGTTTGTTGCTGATAGATGTTGAATAGATCTGTTAATGGAGCAGGTGAATAGATGCAGAATCTCTTGAATTGAGTGTTGTCTTATGTAGATGGTTCACACGAAGACTTTGACAATCATGAAACTTTAGCTAAGGATTAGTTGCCATGTTTTATATTTGAATATTAACAATATTAATTATTAATATTAATCTGTTTAATAGGGGTATAACGGATCACAAATCTCTTTCACAGTTGTTGAGTGAAATATCGGCTAATTGTTCTATTCAGCATAAAAAAAGAGATAAATTTAACAATGTTCCCTCGCCACTTCGCGGTTCATCTTTTGTGGCTCTCTGTGGAAAAAATATAACACGGATTTTCCCTGTTTCCGGAACTGTTACTTTTAAAAAGTCACGAAATGTATAAAAAAAAATATTAATTCTAACAATAAAGGAATGTTATAAATGAGAAATGATAAAATATTAGGATTTATAGTAAATAGCTGTTGTAGCTACTCAGTGTGTAGGATATTTTGGTGCTGTAAGCTCGGTACGGACGGAGCATGTGTG
>JAVSBV010000138.1:8841579-8859079 GCA_033117975.1 Parotocinclus spilosoma | reverse complement strand
TACAACACGCAGCACTCCGGGGGTAAAAAAGCTAAATGTAATGTAATGAAATCCCGCGTGCTGCAGGGAAGATAGCGTGAAGGTGGAATGTGCTGTGCTCTGTAATCCTGTGGAAAAGCCTCTGTGCTCACGCTCAATATTGACTGAATCGGTAATTAGTGCATCTGTAAATCCACAACCTCCTGAATCACGAGCAATAATCCAACTCAACCCGAGTAAACTGAGCCAATCTAGCGTTAGCCGTCTCTCACATATTTAATATTTCTATTTTTTATCAAGAGAAAATACAGTTATGTAGGTTTAAACAGAGTATTGAAATGCCAGGAATGGTGATAATGATTACTTGTTTATTTATAATGATGCCTGTTTTAAGTGGTATAGATCGGAGCTTTATTTATAGATCGGATCGTTATTTGTCATTTGCTGTGGTTTATTTTGTTTATTTGTTTTAGAACAATACAACTGATTCTTAATAGTGGGTTGGAATTTCCAAATTGCAAACTATTTTCACTTAAATAGCATTGATAGACGGACAAATAAATAGATTGATTTAGGCTTGTTGTAGTGTTGTGGTGTATTATGAACGACAAGTTTGTCCTTGAACCTCTCTAAAATCTCAACACTAGTGGAGATGCATTTGTTTGTTTATTTATTTATTATTGAGCACACTTTCTAATTTCTATTATTTAGCAGGTGTAACGCCATTGTTTTGGATAGTGCGTACTCGTTTATTGCTGCAGGAAGTTTAGCTTTAAAGAAAGACGTTTTGAGTTATGTTTTACTGAATAAGATTTGAAATGTTATAGTAGGAGTGCTTGTGTAGAGAAAGGAAAATATTTACGCATACAGCTTCGGATAGTCAATGCTAGGGTGCATGTTTTGTGTAAAGGCATTTAAAATGTATTATTATTATTATTATTATTATTATTATTATTATTATTATTATTATTATTTAGTTTAATTTCGACCGGATTAAAATGCACGTCGGACTCCTGTGTACACTGTTTTATTGTAAATATTTAATGACATTTTATTATACCTTTCATGTTATTACAATATCTAAGTAACTAAGCTACTAGTCTACAATTTATTATATAGTATTTAATGATTCTATTTTAAATACATTCTCTCAGTTGCTGTTTATTAACTCATGTTTGTTTAAAGGATTTATATAATCCCATGAATTAGAAAACTTTAAAATTATTTTTTACGTATATCATCTAAGCCTCCCAAGGAATATGGGTCCATTTTTAGACATGGTCCTCACAAAGTTTCTTCCTTCGAACGTTTAGGGAGGTTTCAATTGCCTCTGTCGTTTGGGTTTGGCTTTAGATAATAGAACATAACCGAAAATAGAAAATCTGTTTTAAGATCATTTGTAAAAAGCGCTATATAAATAAGTCTGACTTTGACTTTGACGTTGACACCATGTGTTGGGAAAATCACACTCGCAAAGCAATGCGGATATTTTAAAATGAGATAAGGGACTACTGGGTGCTATATGGAAGTCCCATCAAAAGGACTGCAGGATCTTTCGTAAAAACACTCCGTTATGGGGGTTAATTTCCTTAAGGCGTAAACTGGTGACTAATTGTCTAATAATGCAAGAACGTTTCCTAAACAAGACTATGTGTGGTATGCAAAAAAAGATGAGTAAACAGCAAGCAAACAGTGTTCACCATCCGTGAACTCCTTAGTGACAATGAGTAAATAAATAATAAATATCTGATGCTGCAATACAGAGGGAATCATTCATCTTTGTATTGTAGGCTGTTTTGAGTGATGGAGAATTTGAGAAGCTTCAGTGACACCGTAGAGTCGATGCTGAATCTACACCCACTCTGTTGACTTCACATCTACTTTGTGGAATTATCTCCTTAACTCTTAGAAAGCTGAGAAACTTGGGCCTACATAGGAACATGTCTGCAGGTGGTTTACTGCCGATAGAGGATTCTAGCTCAACACATACTGAGGCGAATTAACACACGTTGTGTTAAATGAACGCCCAGCCAAAGTTGAATTGTTTCTTTACAATCTATTTGTGTCCAGCTATTAGACACTACAGGCGTATAAGACCTTACTCTGGCCTTAAAATCCCCCTGTAGCTGGGGTGCATGAAAGACCGAAACACTCAGTGCTAACGGTGTGTTGAAGTTTGAATATGTTCTGGACCCCTGGTCCACCCTGATTCTTTACTTCAAATGTCAAAGGTGCTTCTTTTTTAGACATCATTATATCCAATGTTTGATTTTTCATTCTTCCTTCTTTTCTTTTTCACTTTTTGACTTAAGAATTTATTCATGTATTTCTTTCTTTCTTTCTTTCTTTGCTTTTCTTTCTTTCTTTATCTTTCTTTCTTTATTAATTTATTTATTTGTTTGGTTTTTCTTTCTCTATTTTTCTCTTTCTTTACGTTGTTAAAATCCTCTTTTTTTTACTTTCACCTTTTTCAATCGAACTTCACACACACATTTCTTTAAAACATATTGTGTTTGTGATTCTTTCTGAATGTTCAGAGCATTCGGTTCTTGTCAAAGATTTTCTTTTTTCATTCTTCTATTTTTGTATCTTTTGTTTAAGTCACATACATTGTTTGCGGTGTTCCCATTATGTTGCTGTTTCTGTTTTCTCCCTTATTTCTTGTCCTATTCGTTCTTACTTAATTACTTTAGTTTTTAATTGGATTCTAACTATTGTATCTGTACTGCCTCCCTGCCTGTCTGTACAGTATATCTGGATTTCTGTCTTCCCATGTTGGTTATATATCATAAAAGTGGACTTCCTGTGTTTTGTGGTAACATATTTGTGGCATTAAAAAATCTAGACAGGTTTCATGTGAAAGGGTAAAGTACAGTCTAGCTGCAAATGAACACACGCACACACCGAGACTCAGACGGAGAGGCCTGCAGGCATATTCTCATTGGCCGCGGAAGCCGTCATGTGAAAACCTGTCAAAAAAGGGGGCGGAGTTTGTATGACGAGAGCGACCTAGAGAGAGAGGGGGAAGAGAGAGAGAGAGAGAAAGATTTGGACGGGCAGAAAGAGTAGGAGAACAGCTGAAGGAAAGAGAAGAGCACAGAGAGAGGTGTCAGTGTGGGAAATGTGTGTGTATGGATATCATAACTCCTACCTGCCTCTGTCACTCTGCATTCATTCACTGCTACGCTTCATACTAAGACTCGCTGTGTAGCTCCATCCAGGCATAACAGACACCTTCGTTTATTTATTTGTTTGAGCTGATCTGAACTGGAAGGAGAGTCGGAGCGGTTCGAAACCCGCTCTCACCCACATCTGCCTTTTTCTGTCTCTCCTGTCTTTTGTATTGGTGGACTTTTGATGCGCTTGGGCTGAAACTCCAAAAAGCGCAACTTTTTTTTTTTTTTGTCGCTCCATGAACTCGATGAAGGATCCGTTGAGTTTAGAACATCACCATCATCACCATCACATCTCAGGAGGCGTTAAACTGGTGTCGGCTCTCCACATGGCCTCCAAGCACGGAGTGGAGGGAAACACGGACACGCACAGTCCCGAGGCCGCAGGTACGACGGAGACAGGATCCGAACATGACGCCTACCAGGGAGGAATTAACACCTACAGTGCTGAATGAACACACGCAATCCAGCGTGTACCGTGAATTATTAAATTGCGGATTAAGAGCTAATCCGACAATGGAGATCCCACTTTATCGCTGTAAACGATCGTTGTAGGACTTCATCCACCACTGTAGGTGTTAATACAGACTTTACGCGTTAAGAAAGTCGTTCAACTTTTGGCCACTTCTCCAATCGATGGCGCGTGTACTTTTTTTTTTTTTCTAAGTATTACTCTTATGATGAAAATATCTACGCTTTACATTGGTGTATAAAACGAGTTCATTGTGTTTTGAGAAAAATGGAGATGTAGAAGCTGAGCAAATGTGGTAAATTGAGGTTCTGTCTGTACTTGCAGAGGCGCAATTTACGCACAAAGTTTGATCAAGTTCCCGAGGTGGATATTGTCCCTCAGTGCATTTTTGTGTGTAAATATGAACACCGCGTGGTTTCCATAACAGAAGTGTGGCAGTTTAGCTGTGGCATGTGGTAATTCGACATTCTATCATTTGAATGAATCCAAAATGTGCCTTCGGGATTATCCGTGTCAGTGATATTCTGAGACACAGTGATAAGCAACGATAATCGTGTGTGTGTGTGTGTGTGTGTGTGTGTGTGTGTGTGTGTGTGTGTGTACAAAACATATATGAAAATAATGTTTTAGTAGTCCTAATGCACAGATTCATGCTGGTATGAAATAACAGAGTATTTTTTCTTTCATTCGTTTTTTTTTAAAAAATAATTGTCTCTCTAATTCCAATGCCAACCTAAGACATGCTACAACTAAAAGCTGTAAACTACAAGCTTTCTGAAAACATTAATACGTAGCCTAAGTGCATAAGAACGAGGTGCACCTCTATTACACGATTCGTTTTTATACGCGTTACATTCTTCTGTTCCAGAAAAAGAAAAGGTGCAGAGCAAAAGTGAAGACTTGTCCGATGACCCGTCCAAGAAGAAGCGGCAGCGCAGACAGAGGACGCACTTTACCAGTCAGCAGCTGCAGGAGCTCGAGGCCACATTCCAGCGGAACCGTTACCCAGATATGAGCACGCGCGAGGAGATCGCCGTCTGGACGAACCTCACTGAGGCGCGAGTTAGGGTAAGGATTAAATATGATATATAATATACATCTAGGCCTATATTAGAGCTTTTTTTCCCCTAACCAAATGTAATAAAGCGCTTACAAACATAATGGCACTAAAGGAGTCAGCATGATTTGATCAGTACTTATTCTTCCAAAGTTTCAAAATTAATATTGGTGAAAAACGGTATTAGTATACGGAACACATATGTAAGATCAATCACTAATTTACAAGCCTATCGTAAAAAAGATGAGAAATTAAACGTTATTTTTTAAAGTGAACTTTGCCTTATTTCAAAAGTTGCTGTAAGCATATATGTTATTACTAAAACTACTATTAATCATGTTTCGGTGTTACGCAATGCAAAATTAAAAACCCGAACTAATAGAATAATATTCAAATAATATTACCGTCTAATATTGATACCGTACATTTTTATAATCCGTTTTAATTCATTTCCATTTGCTCACGCCACCATGTTCCTTGTTCTATGGTCAGTAGGAGATCGTGTCTCGTGGTTCAAATGTTAGCTCAAACACAAAGGTTGTCACTTTGATTTTTATTAGATATTGTATACTACATGATCTGACAAATTGTATTATTTTTTATGTAAATTACAAGACTAAACAGGATTACAGTTAGTTAGCCTATACCCCATATATTATATAACATACTGGATATTTTTTTTACTTAAATAACATTTTTTCTTTCAAAACCATAAATAAATATGGATAGTATAGCTATTTTATTAATACTTCAAAAAGTAGCTCTGAGATTTGACTTCACAACAACAACAAACCCTAAACAGCTGGACAAGTTATTGAGACTACATATCATTTGCATCCGGTGTATCTATTCTTTAAAACTATTGGTGGATGCGCACATTAAACACCATTCTAACCCTATTAAATTAATAACGCAATATCTCAAATTCAATCATTGCAAATATGTTATATAGGACATTTTAGATCTCCTTGAAAGGACGGGCCCGATGTAAGTAATTTAATTTCAGGAATTAATATATTTGGAGTTCAAGTAATTAAGGGAGGGGGAAAGCTTTCTAGTAAACACACACAAACCATCAGGGACTCTAATGGAGAAACACACCCGGTGTAAAGGAGGTGTAAAGCTTTGTGTTTTTTGTGATTACTATTCCCATGTTGTGTGCCTAAGGTCAGTGCGTGTGTCTACCTAGAGGGAGTATACACACACACACATACACACACACACACACACACACACACACACACACACACACACACAAACTCAGTGTGGAATACACACCGGGTGGAGCTGGAATACACATTCGGGTTTAAGGAGGAGAAATAGAGCTCAAGCTGGACGTGTATTTGGATTTTGGGTGAAATCAGACAGTGCACGACTGATAAAGAGCAGCTCGGTTAAATAGCAGACAGTGAGATGAGAGAGTCTATAAATATGCCACCAACAATTAAATGATTTGACGGGTTAACTCTTAAAAATGAGCCTATGTAATCTGGCTGGAGCAAAATGTTGACGCGCTCAAATGTCAACACGGCAAATCAGACCATCCAGTTATCTTAACAGCACCAGGCAAATTCGAGTTAACATGGAAAAGGGAGAGAAAGTTTGAAAAAAAAAATTACATATTTTTACAGCATGTTGCCTAATTACTGCCAAAAACATTCAGCCCTACGGCACTGTGTATGCTTCAGGAAGTCTGACATTTACCTGTCCTGTACATGTGTACATTCTTATTATACACGTTGTAATATTAAGATATAAATAGGTTTCAGAAATAAAAATTCCGGAAATTAATTCAACTAACTTACATGACAGTTCTCTTAAATTTCAAAAGGTTGGCTTTATAATGAGAGCACAAATATTAAATATTATTGTTGTTAGGCCATTGCGTAATGTGGGCCATACACACAAATCGTATCTATAAAATAAATATGAGCACATTACAATAAATAATTAATTCAGTTTGATTTGGAGTTTGCTTTAAGTGATATGTCTGCTTATGTTCGTGTCAACAAAATTAAACTAACACATTAGACACGAAGGATACAGTTGTTAGACATAACTTAGTATATTTAGTTTTTATTGTTGTTCTTATTATTATTCAAATTCGTAACTTAATATACACTTTCAGGTATGAAATCTGTACTCTATTTTAGTGTAATGTGCAGCTTTATTTTATAAATGAGTTTATCGTTTATTATATTCGTATATTTGACATATAAACGAACAGAACACATACAGAAATCAATGAATACAAATTTTATTGACTGTTCTTCTTCTATTTTTTACAGGTTTGGTTTAAGAACCGTCGCGCAAAATGGAGAAAGCGCGAGAGAAACCAGCAGGCTGAACTATGTAAAAACGGCTTCGGCGCGCAGTTCAACGGCCTGGTTCAGCCCTACGACGACGTGTACCCGAGCTACACGTACAACAATTGGGCCGCGGCTGCTAAAGGACTGGCTCCGGCTTCTCTGTCGGCCAAAAGCTTTCCGTTCTTCAACTCGATGAACTCGATCAGCCCTTTGTCCTCGCAAGCCATGTTCTCCGCAGCGCCTCCGCCACCGCCGCCTCCTCCTCCCGCGCCGAGCTCCATCTCCTCCATGAGCATGAGCATGAGCTCCGGTATGGCCGTGCCCGCGTCCGGCCTCAACGGCCTCAACAACCTCAACAACCTCGGCAACACCTCGCTTAATTCGCCCGCCACCGCGTGTCCTTACGCCCCGCCGACCCCGCCATACGTGTACCGGGACACATGCAACTCCAGCCTGGCCAGCCTCAGACTGAAAGCCAAGCAGCACTCCAGCTTCGGGTACGCAGGGGTACAGAACGCCGCGACGAACCTCAGTGCGTGCCAGTACGCAGTGGACAGACCCGTTTAAATCAAACTAAAGAATAATATTAATTAAAAAAAAAAAAAACCCAGCGGAGAATTTAGAGCGAAGAAGCACCAGGAAATGGGACTTTTTAATTGACCCCCAATTAAATAATGACGCACGGAAAAATGTCGGGAACGACAGGACTTCGTGTTTTATTTTTTAATTTCTATTTTCTCCAATGATTAAAATGGTTGCTAGAACATGTTAAGCTGAAATGGAGTTGTCAACCCGAAATATGAATTCACCCAGATGGACTTAATTTTTTTTTTCCTTTCTCAAATGAGATTGTTACCAACGGGTGTGTAGCATTTAGGATATACACCATTTTCTGCTGGGCATTAACTAACTTGAGAGGCTGTGTAAATATGTGTCTAAATATCATCTCCAGGTTTCTAGAGGCTCCCCGGCCTTTAATGAAAAAAAAAAAAAGAAAACTCCACTTTAACACCGCATGTGATAAATAAATTGTCTTGCTTGCAAATGGGGGATGTACATATTAAAAGCACCAGTGGTTTGTTCCTGGCATATAAATTTATTATTAAATGTCTGTTGTGAATATAGATTTAGAATAGAAACCCCGAGAAATAGACAAACGATGAAATGAAAATGGTTTTGCTCTGTGTACAGTACTATTATTTGGTACGGACATTTTTTGCAACATCCCCAAAAATAATAAACTATTGTGTTTTATTTAATGGAAGTAAACATGCTGGTTGTATATGGTTTGTTTTGCGGAATAGTTCTCACAAGTTCAGGTCTCCTCTACATGTGTCTTTAGGAATACACAACTTATTACGAAATACACAAAGCCGGGAGGTGAAATGTCCAGACCTGATTAGTGTCACGGTTCAATACACAAGTGTGTGAGGTGGAAAAAGCCTGCGGTGATCAGTCAGGCGAGAGCAAGAGCAATCCATCAGGAGCGCGGGATCAGTGATTCATAAAGGATTAAACTCGCATACGATAAAGATAAAAATCCTCAATTCAGGTAACGCAAAAAGAAAAAAAAAACATAGCAATATATACAAATCAAATATATTATATAATGTCAGCAACGGGGATACTGCTAAAATAACATAAGAGAATAAATAGCATGAAATGCCACATGTTGTTTTCTAAATAATGTGCAAACGAGCCTGTATGTGTGTGCGCATTTAATGAAGAGATTAGTGACGGGCTGTGATTGAGGTCTTCAGTACCATCAATACAATCTCACATGAGAAGGCTAATTAAAGATCGGGGGAAACTGGAAGAAAAGAAAGGCCACGATTTTTTTTTTTACTCAATTCGCAATAATAATTAAATTGTATTGTATTGTATCATTATTATCCCAGGGAGGTCCAGTATATGTGTCCCTCCTCTGCTTCTGACCCGTTGACTCATTTCTCTGTTGTGGTGTTAGTCTAGACAGAGTGTGCGTGCATGGTTTTGTGTTTTTGTGTAGTTCACCTAGCTCATCATTATCTTCAGTGTGATGAATACACCTCCATGCCCACAGTAAATATCATTATCCTGAGATTGTGCAAACAAAACAGAATATCTATCAGGATAGTGAGTCTGACTACAAATATGTGTTTTAGATATCACAGCACCAAGCTACACCAGTATTCAAATCCACTTTTTCTTCCGTAAAACAAATACTGTTAGATCTCCACACAAACACATCCAAAATGAACAAATGAGCACAAGTGGCAATCCGTGGGGCAAAAAAAGAATATCTACACAATACTCTAGGTCTATCTATAAGTCATGCGTGGTAGCAGCAATTCATCAGGGTTTCCCTCCTGATGTGCTCCGTGAAGAGATCCACTTGTCTGGAGTCTGAATACACATTTCAATAAACACTGAGAGATATCAGTGAGCCCCAGAGAGGAAGAGAGCAAAAGCTCTTCAGTCTGTTGGACACGGCCAATCTGTTCAGTGCTTTTCTCCAACTGCAGCAAGGTAAGATTTTGGCTCAACTGGATCCAGAAATGTAGCATCATTAACAGCAGGTTGTTCCTTCATTTCATTTAATTCATTGCAATTTAATGGTCAGATACTTGGAAAACATTATGTTGTTTAAACCTGCAAAATTGTATCCATAGTTCTGTTTACTATGATGCATGTTAACACAATAAAGCAACTGTGCGTGTGCTTTATTTAATAATCTTAAAACTCATTTTAGGTCAGCTTGGTCCATTTGTGTCATGCGTGTGGAATTGAGCAGTTGTTTGACTTTAACACACTAAATGGAGTGCTACTGTGAAATAAACAAACTATTTTGAAACATAGTTTAATTATTCAGTCAAATTAGAAAAGTTCCAATGGCCAATTCTATAATATGATATTTAACAAGCATCATATTCACACAATTCAATCTCTTTATTTGTGATATAATTCCGTCTAAACTAATCTGACAGAAGAAGTGTGTCTCATTCTGATTTTCAACAGGTCATTTCAATACAATGTTATGATAGTACCAAGAGCCTTGATGAAAGCTTACACAGCGTTGTGATATTGTGATCTGTCGTGTGTTATGAGCATTTAGCTGTGGTTTTACAGCTGAGTTACGAGGAATAAAACGTGATTACATGCCCTATTAACATAATGAGAAACAGACAAGAGCTGAAAACCAAGTCCGACTGATTTGTTAAACTTTGCTGTATTTCAATTGCAGACATTATAAGCTTAAATAGATTGTTCAACCTAAAATTAAATTAACACAGTTTCCCTCTGGCCCACTGTAGCCAGTCTTTGGCTTCCTCACTTATGGAAGCTTGGATGCCAATATTGTACTAAACGTAACAATGTTTGAGGTTTCACGTTTCCTTGGCAACAAACTATTACTACAATAACAATACCATACTTATCTTTGAAAATGGGTCAAATCTGAACATTGACTGGAAGGTTTTCTACTTTTATAAGTAGTTTATATGATCTATTAATATAATGTTCATTGCTTCAACAGTAATATAGAGTTGATATAGTTAATATAGAGATGTTCATTTTAAGATGCACTTTAATTAAATCACATTTTAATGAGTGGATTTTCTTACAGTGTTGACATGTGCTAAGCAATGGATACATCCTTATGGTTTTTAAAGCAACAGTGCAGCTCAAATTGAGTCACTATGAAACAAACTGAAGACAGACATAGACTCCCCTCTGTACTGCCACCTAGTTGGCAGAATAAACTTTACCTGACTGCCCGGGTCTTCTGATGTCTTCAAACAGCGAATGCAGACTCAGATCTCAATCAGCACTTTATTAACATTTGAAAATGTCAGTTTCTTTTAGTATAATTTTCTGTTTTTAACTCCTAGCAGGTATGTGTTGGGGATTGGTCTTGGTTCCTAGTCTATCATATTTGCATGATCATGAACTATGGTCAAGTACTTCTGTTTGCCCCCTAGGACAGGTCAAAAGTTCCTGCTAAATTTTGTAAACACATTGTGAAATGCACCCACATATCAAGACATCCCTACACCATTTAATATCGTGCACATGCATGCCTAAATCATTACCCTTATCTCAAACTGTACAGAGATGTTAGAGAACCTCATATAGAAAGGCTTGCATAGTTTTTAACACTGTATCACACCTTTGTCTCAACTCAAAGTTTCCTATCACTCATCACAAGCATTAGGTGGGAGGTGTGGCCCAAAGTTTGAAAGAATTATACATAAAATAGTGTGAAAAGAAGTGTCTGGCAGTGCTGAGCCCAAAGAAATCATCTTGAAACACAAAAACGTGTGACATTTGGACATTGTTTGGAAAGAGCATTATAGGTGAAAGGTGAACATAGTAACAAATAAGTAATGGGAAATACCAGATGACGTTCGTATCCCTTGACATATAGGAATGTGAGAACAATAATGTGTTACTATATAAACACTAGTGCTTCAAAACACCACATGTAGATGTGATTGTAAACAGCAGTATGGAGACAATAACCTTGTCATACTGCATTCCTTATAAGCTTAAGGGCACTTCAGTATTACATCAATACACTGTAGCTTGTATGATATGGCATTGTAGCTTAGTCTAGCCCTTTTTGAGAAGTTTATTGGTATATAAGGGCAACTGGATATTTCCTACAATATTTTCTTTTGGATCTGCAAAAATAAATAGGGTAACTACTACATAACCTCCAGCTGCTGCTTTTCAGTTGAACTTCAATACATACCTTTAAATGTTTTGGCCAACCAAGATATTACAAGATGACACAAAACATATGTACATTCATTAAACAAAATATGAAAGAGGAAAAAGGATGTAGTATTTATAAGGAATAGATTAATTTGTTGTAAGCATTCCTAAAACAATGAGTAATCTTTGCAAGCAGCAGATTCCTTCAAGAAGAAGATAATTAATGCGAATTAATAAGTTGTATGTGTGTAGCATACCAGTAACTCACAGATACTCACAGCAATACTTTATCCTTATCTGTTAACAGTGGTAGCAAAAGAGACCTAGAAAATGCATTGTGGTAATATGCAACAAATATACGGTTGTATAGTTCTTTTTATGCTTTTCCTCCATTGATTTACAAGAAGGAGTTTCACTAATTTCCTTTTTAGTTATTTCTTTTTCTACTGCCATGGTCTATTGTATGGTTATCTTTTGAGGCTTTTCCATTATCCCATTATTGCATTAAGTTTTGGTTCACCAGCCTTAGGTGTGAGACCATCAGTTATCCAAGTAAGAAGTTCTAGCCTGAGGCATCATACACATATCAAATTTGAATTAGTAACTTTGATTAACATATAACACTGATGGGTGGTTGATACGGCTCTGGATATCAAACAAAACAATAAACACAATGATTTCATTTGTCTTGTTCTGATGGGAAGTGCAACACATGGGGGTCCTTTGTGAATTACTAAGGGGTTCTAAATTTAAGTAAACCAAACTAAAATTAATTCCAATATTTAACTATAACTATAAGTACACACACACACACACACACACACACACACATGCTGACTTATAATCTATTATATACTTTACTCCACCTTGTAGATGTAAAGTCAGAGACAGTAGCTCATCTGTTGGTTTTTCACAGTTTGTGTTATTCTATTATTTCCACAGTTTTGTGTCATGTTCTAACCCTCCATCAGTGCTCAGAGGAAGCTGCCTACAGGATGCTAGTGCCTTGACATTTTTGGTTCATGGACTGTTTTCAGTCCAGCAGTGTTTAAAAACTGCAGCAGCACCAGTGTCTGATCCTTACCAGTACACTACATACTAACATGCCACCGCCATGCTATTGTCATTGTAGTACCAAAGTAGTATCTGATCTGCTTTGGTCCTGTGGGGGACCTGACCGTCAAAGAACAGAGTAAAAAGAGGAAGAACAAAGTGTTTGTTTGTTTAACTACACACACACACACACACACACACACACACACACCCCCCACACACACACACACACACACGCACACACGCACAGTGGGAAAAATATGTATTTGTCACACTGCCGATTTTGTAAGTTTTCAAATGGAGAGGTCTGTAATTTTTATCGTAGGTACACTGTGGGAGACAGAATCTATAAAAAATCCAGAAATAATAATAATAATAATATAATAATAAATAATAAAAATTTGCATTATTATTATAATTAAATAATATGCATTTTTCTGCATAAATATTTGACCTACCAACCAGCAATAATTCTGGCTCTCAAAAACCTGTTTTCCTTTAAGAAATCTTCCTATTCTGCATTCATTTCCTGTATTAATTGCACCTGTTTTCTCTCCACCATGCCTAGGACCAAAGAGACCAGGACCAGGGACAAAACTGTGGACCTACACAAGGCTGCGATGGGTTATGGGACAAAAGCAAAAGCTTGGTGAGAAGTCAACAACTGTTGGCGCAATTATTAGAACATTAAAGAAACACAAGATGACTGTCAATTTTCCTCGGACTGGGACTCCATGCAAGATCTCACCTCGTGGGGTATGGATGATTTTGAGAAAAGTTAGGAATCAGCCCAGAACTACAGAGCAGGCCTTGTTCATTGACCCGAAGGGAGCTGGGACCACAGTCTCAAAGATGACTGTTAGTAACACAGTACGCCGTCATGGATTAAAATCCTGCAGAGCTTGCAAGGTTCATCTGCTCACGCCAACAAATGACCAGACCTGTTTGAAGTTCACCAATGACAAAGGTAGCAAACGAGAAACTCAGTTGAAGCACGTCTCAACTTAAACCCAGCATCTCAAATTTCATCACACATTTGGTTAATGATGTGAAGAAACCATTATAAGGCAGTGCAAGAAGCCCTGAAGTAGGACTATGGATAGAAGGACTATGGACAAAACCAATTAAAGAGGCAGAGTAAGAGTAAGAGGTGGAAGAGGAGGTGTGGGACAAATAATTTTTTTCAGATGAAATACGACCAACTGTCAAAGACCATGTTCTTGTCCACAGCCAAACCTAAGTAGATTCACTGCGTCCACCATAGTCTGAAAATTCAAATAGAAGAAAATTGATTTGCTTTTTTTCTCAATACGTATGCTTTTTTTGTTTAAAGTATGATTCAGTACAGTTCTGTAAAAAGGTGTTTCACAGTATAAATTTTGAAAATACATTTTCAAAGATTATATATAAAGTTTTATGATCTGATCATTGTGGTTTCATTATTTTCCATGTTGTGTGTAATGACTGTTCGGAAGTGTTTTTCAGCTTGATTGATTCAGGGTCTGATCAGAACACTGAATGGTTTTGAGCACTGTTTTGAGGCAGTAGTTTGGTCTTACAGGAAGAGTCAAAGGTTTTGTCAATGTAGTTTGTAGGGTTTTATGTTTGGATGGATGGTTTTAATAAACGTGCATTGGCAATTGAGAAAAACTGTATTAGTTCTGTTGAGACTTGACGGAACCTCATAATTCAGACAGATGCTACATTCAAATGCATAATTAAAGAACTACTTTGATAAACATACAACGCACATTTGGTATGCAAATGCTGCCTTTATACCCTTCATTCCACCGATCTACTAAAATGATATGTATTACCAATTTAGGAAGAAATCTCAACGGATACACAAGCTGAGTACACAGCAGATACAACCCAAAAGTGATGGTGCCTTAAAGGGATTGTCTCCTCTGCATTTAAACTCAAGCGTTTGTGCCATGTGACCTAATTAACCTCTGAATCATTATACCTGACACACCTGAATTAGTTTTACGAGCAAAGGGCGTTACTGCAGGCTAAATGTCAGGTTAAGGAGTAGTAAAAAAGGCAAGTGAAACAATATGGGGACTATTACAACATGTCAAACTACTATTTCATTTATCTAAGCAACTTAAGTTGCTGTTGGGTGTATTTTTGCATTTTCTTATCACTACAAAAAGGCAAAGACAAATTGATTCTTACCTACTAGCTACATCTCAGTAAAAAGCAGAATGCACATGTCCAGTGTTTACACCAAAACAGTTCAAACAAGTCATTTTAAAATTTCATTTATTGTGATTTATGCTCCTGAAAACAGCAGCTTCTGAGGATATAGCTTCGGCTCCTGAGCTAGGCCTGCAGCATAGACGTAAGGTGGTGTGGTTACATCATCTGAACATCATACTTTTGTGCATTAATATGGGTCAGTGTTGGAGATAAAAGATTACACTGTAGCCACAGCAGTACAAACAGCAACTTTAACTGTGCAGAAAAAAGCCCCGAAAATGTACTTCTTTTTTTCGTCCCACAAACGAGTCTAAAGAGCCAGCATTGATTGGCCAGAACTGGATTTTTTTATTTTTAATTTTGGTGAAGTGTAGTTTTTTGCTATTGTATTTTCTGGGAAACAGAGACCTGAAGTAAGGCTTGAATGTTTGGATGATTTGTGATATTTGTCTTTCGCTAAATGAAAGCATTTCAAATACAGCCAGCAGATCTCATTATATGATTATTAGAATATCATAATTATTAATAAACTCACTAATTGTCTTATCCACTTAATCTTGGGCAGGGTCACAGGAGAGCTGGTGCTTAGCAAGCAGCATTGGGTGTTAGGCAGGAACAACCCCAGACATGGCGCCGATACACTACAGTAAAGCACATACACTTACTCACAAGCTAGGAGCATTTGAGAGACACCAATTAACCTAACCCATCTTTGGACTGTGAAAGGAAACAGGAGCACCCGAATAAACCCACGCTGACGTGGGGTGCTGCAGGGCTACCCATCAAACTGCCCTTTGATTATTCATTATGTTTATATGTTTGGGTCTAAATTAATGTAAATAACTAAAAGTGATATGATTGTTACTGGTTTTTACTGTTTTTTGGCTTTAGACTACTAACAAAATTAGATTAAAAAGCTATTCTGCTGGTAGTGCCACTTTTGGTTTATTCCTTTTCTTTTGGATTTTACCAATAATCATGCTGTCCTCTGGCTGGGCATGTAGTGGATTTTGATTTGTTAACATTAATTTGTGTGACAATAAATAAATATCAAATATCACACTGTCACTGTCATCAATTCAGTCATCCAGGTTACTAAACATGAATTACAACATGAACTACAGACTAAATGCACATTTGATTGACCTAGTGTATATTTTCAGTATCTGAGAAACTGTACTGCACTGTTCCAATCTGACTACAGTCATTAAAGTTGTTATTTTATGTAAGACTGTTGTAGGGAGAAGTATAGTATGTAGCCGACACTTTTTTTACACACACTTATGCAGGGTAATGAAGCATAAGGACACATTGCACCGCAAATATGACACAATGTGCATCATCAAGTTGTATTATGCATTTTTGTTTGTTGCACCATCCAATGCAAGCGCATTCATATCATACAGCTGACATATACATATTTCGTTCTCAGGGAGACTCCTTTTTTATCTGGACTGGTCGAATTATATTACAGCTATTCTACAATATTTGGAATTGTAACTCTTCAGAAAAGAAAAAAAATAAAAGTTTTGGCTTGGTAATTAAAGATACAATAGAAGCTACAATGGAGCTTTTCAGCGTTTCCAGTAAATTAATTTAAATCCAGAGGACTAAAGTATTTTATTTGATTTTTTCAGGGTTGGGGGGTTGTATATACGTTTTCTTAGTTTTTTTTAATTGTTTTGCATTGTTAACAGTTTGGAAATAGTAATGTATTTAATCAAATATAACATTGATAATGATGAGCAAATAGAGCCATCTTTCTTTATTGTGAATCCAAACAGCAAAATGTACAACCCTAATGTATGGTCCACATGCACATATATAGTGGAACTAGCTGCAATTGATTTAGAGTTTGACATGAGGTGTCATGACCTTGCGCATTCTCTAAGCTAGAGTCATGTAACATCACCATGAAACCACTCCTTCTTTATCATATGGCAAAAGAGAGGTGAACATTTGATTTGATGTGGAAATAGAACTGTACTTTTTTTCTCATCAGTTTCTTGTAACAGATAACATATGAAGCTTGGAAATCTATGATGGCTCATCCTAAAAAGTTGTGTTTGTGTGTGTGAGAGAGCAAGAGGGAGAGATAGAGGGAGAGAGAGAAAGAGGGAGAAAGAGAGGGGGTGAGGAGAAGTGGGAGAGAGGGAGAGTGTGCACAGTGAAAACAGAGCAGAGTTGGAGGAGAGTGTAGGGGCCATCTGAAAAGTCCATATTACATTGCGTGTGTGAGTGTTGATTTGCGAGTTTGTTTTTGCCTGGAGCGAAAGTGAGCATGTGCAAAACGTCTGTGTTTGCATAATAGGGCTGTGCGTGTGTGTCTGGTGGGTCCAGTTCTTCACTGCAAGGACCAAGGATTCCCACAAGCAATAAAAATACCATATCAGAAATACCTTTTTTTTTTTTAACCTTTTAAGAACACGCGCACACACACACATTTACTTCTCACACTGTGATATTTCACCCCGTTTTTATGGGTGTTTTACACACACACACACACACACACACACACACACACACACACACACACACACACACACACACACACACACAC